>BLKM01000358.1:427635-481216 GCA_013340265.1 Coptotermes formosanus | reverse complement strand
TGCGCGTGTGTGGTAGTGTGTGTGTGTGTGTGTGTGTGTGTGTGTGTGTGTGTGTGTGTGTGTGTGTGTGTGTGTGTGTGTGTGTGTGTGTGTGTAGAGATGGATAAGAGATATTTTATAATGTATTGGCTTGTAGATTGCATAGTGACTGAACAAGTTTTGAAATTAAAATTCAGCATTGAAGAAGATAAAATCACAAATTAACGCCTGCCGTGTTACATACTCGCCACTGTGAAGAAGGGGGCAGATAAAACATATAGTCTGCCAGTATTTCATTACTGTATTCACTTTTGGCACTTAAACCTGTCTGGATTCCAGGTCCCTGTTTTGTACAGGAAAGCAGTGTGACCTGTTGGGTGGCAGATCATACGACCTCGACGCTTCTAGCACCACGGTATAAGACAGATAAACCTGGACATGCCTTCATGCCCTAGACAGTGACAAATTCCAGTTTGAAAGCCACGACTTATGCCATATTCCTTAAGAACGTCCCTGTACCTTGTTCAGTGATTCAAAATTGGCAGTACGTATGGCGTCATTAAGTGAAGTAAGTTATGGTTCTGAGTTTGATGTAATTACAGTACACAAACTGCTGGAATAACGGGTAATTATTGTACATTTTCTCTGGTAAGACGCTGCACTTTTTCTCCAGCTCTGTGAGGGTAGAGGACTGAAACAATTTTACCTCTGCCACCTCACATCCCCTACGGCCACAGGATATGACAGCCGAGTGCTGCGGGACCAGTCATGTTGCTGGGGCGATCGAGGTACAAAGGTCTTTTGAATGTAGTTTAAAGTTCGTCTCAAGGAGGGATGAATTATGGGAGCCAATCGAGAACTAATTGCTGTGGAGAGTGTTCGGAGCTAAGAGAAAGGGATCAGAGGAGGTGGGGAAAAATTCAGACTGAAGGGCTTCATGACTTTTTATCCGCACCAGATGTAAGGATGCTCAAACCAGGAAGGCCGATCTCGTGCCAGAGTAGCACGCATGGGATGGATGAAGACTACTTCAGAATTTTTACTTAGGATGAAGAGAATAGAGCACTGGGAAATACAGGGACAGATGTGAGCACAGTAGTGAAAGAGGTCTTAAATAAACAAGGTGTGTGGGTATGAGAATATCAGGCACAGGGTTTAGGGAAGAGTGACTTGAGGGCTGTAGTGGCGGCAATGCACCATTGAGTTTTATACATTGAGGGAAGTTTTTCTAGCAGCTGGTCGACTGTAGGTTTATAAGAACGAATATTGTTTCTTGGAATTAATTACTGTAATTTAGTGGCATAAGGGTTGGGCAACGTCTGCCTTCCAGCAAAGGAGATTATTTTCCAGAACAAGAAAACTCAAGCTACATTCTGTGTATCCTGCGTAATACAAGCTGGCTGAAATAATTGGACATGTCTTACACAGTACTGCACTTAGGTTAAGTCGTCGTAAGGAATGAAACCTCCATCTACATGCAGTTGAACAATATCACCCTTATTTCTTCACTAACTGGAGATGTTACCACAAACTCACACTGCAGAGTCCAGTGTCTTCTTCAGATAAAAAGGAAAAATGGGACTGAAAATTAATAATTCTGGAAATGCAGAAATTATACTTTGCGACTGTTTATGTTTCAGTAAATTTTTCCCTGTCTAGGCCGCGAAGGCGTATAAAGGGAGTAGAGGTATAGTTCCACTCATTCTTAAGAAGGGCGCTATTTGGCGGTTTGTGATCAACATCACACCCCGGCCGCTTTGCCCTCTGGAAATACTCCTCGGTGGGTGGGCACCAGAGTCCGTCTCAACGTTTTGGAGAAGAGAAAAATCTCTTTACCCTACCAGGATTCGAACCCCGGACTTTTCAGCCTGTAGCCTAGTCGCTATACAGACTACAATATTCCGGCTTCTTATGTCTGAGTGCCATGATGTTTATTTATTTACTTATTACACGCACAAATTTAGTGTTTGGAATTTGTGTTACAGACACCAGGGGCTTGTGTAGTCAATGGAACGGTTGTACTGTTCCTAAAAGTATTCAACTCTGGTTTTAACCTGCAGTATGTGCTGTACTTTTTTGTATGAAATCTTATACCCTGATACTGAACTGTATATACACGTATAAACAATGGTTCTAAATACTGCAATTGCCTCTTGAAATCTCACAGGCAGTAACTATTCTTACACTGCTTCTTCTAGATAGGCCTGATTATGGTCATATGAATGACCGAAACATGTAGCCTTGTACTATATTATATTATTATTAACAATCTAATGAAGTTGTGAGGACTGTTCTGCATTTGTATTCAATGGAACAAAATAGAAGCTTCCCTGATGATGGCGGCAGCAGATTGTTCTGAAACGTTACCCATGTTCCAAAGACACGGTGTGACATTCACGAAGACCACAAATTTTCCCATATCAATTTCTAACTCCCCTTTCCATTGTGTCCTACGTATTAATTTAAGCGTTGCTTTTCTCCATAGGCCTCTTGCGGGTTATGTTGATACACGCACACTACTCAAGTGGTTGCATTACCGCAAGTCGCCACACACCGGATACTATTCTAATATTGAAGCTATTCCATTACAGGCCTGGACAGGCCCGTAGGGTTCCAGGATGATGAGGCTACCAGAATTTCTAGACAGTTAACACATGAAGGTGTTAAGGTTGTCAGCCCTAAGCACCGGCCGCCTTTACCCCCAGGAGATATCCCTGGTGCTCATTCCTGTCAAAGGCTGAATCGACTCCCGGCCATAGTGCGGCTGGAGGTATTAAATCAACAAAAAATCTCAACCGGGTGGGAATCGAACCCGCGACCTTCCGCTTTGTAGTGCAGTGCCTCAAACAACTGCTTACCCCCCTACTCTGGCATACTCTCCTTTATTAGAGAAGTGTTTGTGAGTTTATACCACACTGTGAGGTCACCGTAACCTTACTGGTGCATTAATTCAACCACATGAACTGGACGTCGTCTTAGCGTCTTAAAGAATTACTTTTACCTTCAGTGATAGCAGAAACTTCTAGATAAGAAGTTCCACGCCCACGACTGTACAGGGGAGGAAATTTGGGTGTAAATGAGAGGAAATAACAGGGGCTAGAGATTCTTCAGAAGAGCAGAAATTTTCTTTCCTCCACAGTGTCCACACCGCCTCTGCGGCCCACTAAAATTGACACCAGAGAACTCCTACGCCGGGAATAAGTCGGCCGAGACGTGAAGCTGACTACTTATCTTTATCTAGTGCCGAGGCTATGAATTCCCGGAACTCTACACCTGCCGCTCTTACGTCATTATAGTGCGGTGTTTATTTACGTACAAGAGCGAAGTTACTTGTACACGTGTCCGAAGTATCTTATGTATTGTAAGAGCAAATTTCCCCTGACAGGCGGGAACTTTTTCACGCAAAACCAGGAGAGACTATTGTAATGCTACGATCCAAGGTTTGCCGTCGTACTAATAAACGCATTCACATCTTACCTTCCCCATTACCCTTTTCCCTGCTGAAATGAAAACTGTTTTCTAAGATTTGGGGTTCTCATGACGGTGGTTACAAAGAGTTTTGGCTTTTGGGATGTGACGTCTTTTGGTCTGGTACATGTGTACCAACGTTTCAGAACAACTAGCTGCCTCTGTCATTTGTTGATGTTTCCCCAAATTCTAGTGTATCTCTAAGACAACACAACAAGCTTAACGTCGCTGTTTTTAATACCTCCGCATTTGTTTTGAGTACAAGATTATTTAGCTACTCTTTGTTAATTGGTGAGGATTCTGAACGGTGAGCATTTGAGGGATAAATAAGCGGTAACAGTGGCTTATTTCCAGATTCAACTAGTTAACTTGAGGAAAATCACGAAAATTATGTACAATTATTATTCAACAGACCAATTCGAGTTAACATCTCCCTAATAAAAATTCATAAACTGATTGTAGAGAAGAGACGTGTTTGAAATGTGGCATAAACATTACCTTCCGACAGAGATTAACCCTTTAAAGACGAAGCGTATCTGTTTTATATAAGGACTCAACGCGTACCGCGCTGCAAACACTCTCCACTTCGGTTATAAAAACCAATCTCTTAGTGTTTTGTAAGGCAAAAGTTGGTGTTTGTTCTGAGATCCGCACAAAACACATAAAAGCAATGTGGGTACGACGTAGAATTTTTTAATGTTAAACCTGGTCGTATGTAAATTTACCGCTAGGCTTTAAAAGGTTAAAAATAATATGCGAAGTTGTTCAGATTTATATGTGTAAATCCAACAAGGAGTGAGCGTAAGTCTGTGTATAAGGATATATGTATTTTCATAATCCTGTTACATGCCTTGGTGCAGGAAGTATGCTAGACATTTGTGGCTTCGCGACCTCAGAACTGGAAACCGGTAGCTGTAAGATACGAGCAGTGTGCTGTTAATGAACCTTATGTGTCCCCTTCTGCAAATGTCACAAGTCTGATTTGAATAACTTACAAAAAAATTTTCAGCCTCTCTTTTTTCCCTTGATAGCAAAACACTGACACTACTTCATGTACAACAAATGCAGAGACATTAAGCAAACACATGGAGTAACATTCCAGTGGACGATCCATTGTCTGTACATGTTCTGGCGTTAAACTCTCCCTGGATGTTTGTAACAAGTCAAGTTAGAGGGAGAAGAGAATCTGAGTATTTGTACTGCTGTTCGTTGTACCAACATACTATTAGAGTTGTGCGCTCTTCTGGAGTATTACGCGGCGTCGTGTGGTAATTGTTTACTAACGTTTCGGGACAACGTGTCCGTCCCATCTTGAAGGGTCGAGTCCGAGACGGAAAGGACTCTTGACCCTTGAAAATGGAACCGACACATTGTCCCGAAACGTTGGTAAACAAGTACCACACGACGTCGCGTAATATCCCAGAAGAGTGCAGAAATCATCAACATCGCGGCGGAAGCCTGAAATCAATATTATTAGAGTGATCAAGTGAAGGAGAATGAATTTGGTGGGACATGTGGCGTGAGTGGAGGAGTTTCGAGGGTTTCGGTCGGAAAACGCGAAAATAGGAGATTACTTGAAGACTTAGACCTAAAAGAGAGGAAAGGATAAAAGCGATAATTAAATAAAATATGGCGGGGGGTGGTAAATTGGATTAATCTGGTTAGGGACAAGTGGCGGACTGTCTTGAACGCAGTGATGAACTTCGGTTTTGAGACATTCTTGACTGGTTTAGAACCTGTGGGCTTCCCGAGGAAATCTTTCTTCTTTTGACAATGAACATAAGCTCGTTTGTATAATATATGGTTTTAATGCTTATTATAAAATTATACGGAGGCGCTTATTTGTGATTGACCCTTATTATTCATCTTGTAAAAAACTTTTATTTTCTCAAGAAGGACGCTGCTCCATTCAGTTAGTTAACTGGCAGAACAATGCGGCGTTAATGTTAGATACTAATAGGAAGAGAAATTTGCAGCTATGAGCAGCACTGGCAAGTGTCTTAGAGTTGGCGTTACTACACTAAGTTCAGTAACTTAATGTGTGCATAGCTAACGTAAGTTTATATTTGACGTTGATGTGATTACAATTTGCTTTTATAAGGTTATGTATTTTTGACGAATTTCACTTTTATAGGTAAAAAAGAGCAATCCCTGTACAGGCCTGGACAGGCCCTGAAGGTTCCAGGATACTGAGGCTCCCTGAATTTCTAGGAAATCGTCACGTGACGGTGGTAAGGTTATCAGTCATACGCATGGTTCACAGGCAAAAACTATTTTGAAAAAAATTTACCCGCACAGCAACATTTTATCGATAGATTTTGCGCTTAGGAGCTTCCGATTGAAAGTCCAAGCCCTACTGAAGTGGATTTTGAATAAACGGAATGTCGGATGTGAATTTACTTGACAATGGTCCGTTAACACTGCCAAAAACTGTAAATATTAAGGACCCACGTCTCATGGACTCTCTAGTTCCACAGAAAGCCGTTTCTTACTAAACAAAATACACAAACAGAAAGAGAAAATTATTTATGTAGAAATTAGTACGTGGCAATTTGACTGTTGTAAGAGTATAATTAGGCGATAGCATCGTCACTGTTCGAGAACAGGTTATGGGCTCTGTCGAGGTAATTAAGGAAATATCTGGAGAGAGTCTGTAATTGATTCTACAAATTACGGCAATAACGCAGTTTTATGCGCACGACGTAACATGTCGACCGTATCAGTTGAGACGCTAGCCGCCTCGAAATACAGGGTAACATTTGTCTAAAGGAACATTACAGACTTCGGAGATGAAGAAAGACATTTCCCAGTGAATTTCAAAATAATATATGTTATATTCCCGTTTAGGTGGTTTGCATTATCGTGTAAGGTTTTGCTAATTTTTTATTTCCTACAGAAAAATTGTGAGATACTGTTACTACATTAGGCCAGGGTAGCTACTGTCTACGCTTTTGTTTTTCGTTTTCTACTAGTCATCACACCAATAGACTATACAGAATGTTCCCCTTAAGATTTAAAAAACTTCAGGGCGTTATTTTATGAGTTATTTTGAGTAAAAGTGCTACATCCACATATGCTCCATTATCAACCTTTACACCACTACTAGCATTTGAATGTACGTATGTTGCTGTAACTAAAAATTTTAAAACACCCATGTTTTATCGTACTGTACACATATACATAAAGGTATGATTCAGGTGAATCCACAAAAGAAAGCTGTCAAATGGTTCTTAAACCTACTTTGCAACATGTGTCAAATAACAGCAAAAAACAAAGGCAGGAATTAGGTATTACCCTATTGTATGTACACCGAAGGAAAATGTGTCAGGTAACATAAAAGAATGACATCAAGTTTTACCTATGTTATAGTGTCAATGATGTTAGTTTATGCAGTTACTTAGATCTCACGGCCCCATGGTTACTTCTTGTTTGGACACATGGTAGACATGGTCTACTGGAAAAGTAGATAACAGAACTTTTGCAACGAATCATGGGATCCACTGGCAGTGTAAGGAGAAATGATGAAATTATGAAAAAGGCAAAAAGTTTTTTGAGACAAGAAGCACTGTGCGTACAGACAGGCGGAGTTTATTTTGACCAGTAATCAGTGTGATATAAATGAACCTTGGCTTTCTTTGATATTATCTAGAGGAAAGAGATTTTCCTCCCATGTTGTAACATACTACATAAACGAACGTAACTAACTCGACAGCGTAAATAAAAATCGACATCTTTCTTTTGTGGCATTTTTTGACAAAAATGTTCTTTTAATATTGTGCATACAGTAGAGTAAAACTTACGTGCTGCCTTTATTTTGTGTTTTTATCTGACAAATTTTGCACAGTAGCATAAAATTTAATGGATGTCTCTGTTTTGTTGTGTTATTTGACAGTAACTATGTTTTTATTTGCACATCACGATAAAATATAAGTATTGTAAAATTTCCGCTTGCAGCTATGTACGTACATTAAAATACTCGTAGCGACGTAACGGTTGATAATACGGCATACGTTGGTATAGCATTTTTACTAAAATGACTAATAATATAGCATCCTGCAGTTTGGTACTCCTCATACGGAACACTCTGCATAGTGTCAACTGTGACAGGATCATTAAGCGAACCATAATTAAATACATACGTGAACTACGGCTTGCAGATGTTCGTGACTACGAATAAATTCGTAATCCTTCTCTCTTCTACCTACTTATTCGCAGTATGTGTAGAGGGTTTTTGATTTTTCGCTTGATCACACTCAAGCACACACCATGTTCGGTAGGACTCCTCTGGAAGAGGGATCGGCCCGTCGCAGAGACCTCTACCTGACCACACAACCACTGTACAAGGCAAACATTCATGCCCCCTGTGGGATTCGAACCCACAATCCCAGCAAGCGCTCGACCGCAGACCTACGCCTTAGACCGCGCGGCCACTGGGATCGGCGACTACGAATAAAGTCACTTTTTTAATAACAAATTTATGGAACGTTCTAAGACTGTTTATAAACGGGGGGAGGGCGTTGGCGGGGGGGGGGGGGGGGTGGAAAGCGTGACAATAGTACGGATTTCTGTCCAAGCACTTAGGTTTTCTTTGTCAGTATCAACCTGATACTGATATTTCATTCATCCACCACAGAAATTATACAATCTTCGCAATTAACAGTGTTCTTAAAAACACGTCTAACTAGACGGGACGCGTTCCATTAGCAGGAATTCACTGTCGCCGTGTGGAGAATGGATCTAGAAAATAAGAAACTACGTTAATAATAAATATAATACTAAAATTGGACATAATTTTAAGTACACTTTGTGGAACAAAATATAGTGGTGGTGGTACTGTGTATAGATACACAGACACAGACAACGAGTTCTACATAATCAAATTTACAAAAAAAAAAAATATTAGTGCAGTGGTTGCGTTGTACACCAGTAAGCCTATTCTGAACATAGCCAGTTCGCATCTCGACAGCACTCCTCAATATCCTCAGTGAATTGTTCTCGGATTTGATTCCCCGAGATGAATTTCGAGACAACACCTCCGTCTCCTTTCAAATACTGATGAGCTGTTATTTCATTTTTTCCCATCTCTCATGGTGCATGTATGTTCTGCGCCTGATACCGCCGTTAAGTACCGTAACTTTAAGATTTCGAACTACTACAATATGACGTGTCAATGTCGAACTCGACAACAATGAAGGTGTAGCTTTTCCTGTACGTAATGGTGGAGTGGCAGTACCCATTGGCACCGCACAGGGACATAATACGTAGTGCTTTTTATTTATTGAATTCAGCCCTCCTTTTCTGGAGGGTGCCCTCCGTTTAACTTCTGGCAGTAACGGCGATAGCAACATCTCCATTAAAGACACGCATTATTTACAAACATTTTATCTTGCTGAACCACATATAGGTATACTTAAATTAGTCTACATGTGTGCCTAAATAGCAGATCCAGGTGGCAGCGCGGTCTAAGGCGTGGATTTGCGGCCGCTGTCTTGCTGGGAGTGTGGGTTATAATCCCGCTGAGGGCATGCATGTCTGTATGTCTGTTGTGAGTGTTGTGTGTTGTCAGATAGAAGGCTTTGCATCGCGCTGATCACTCGCCCAGAGGAGTCCTACCGCGTGTTGGGTGTTTAATGTGATTGTGAAGCTTCGAAAATGAGGAAGCCCTGGCCCACTAGAAGCTCTTGCCCCATGAAAAAATGTATACCTAATCTATAACCACATGGTTGTTGATACATCTTAATATTTTCTTGTTAGCTACATCTTCTTCCATATTTTGCCATTTTTTATTTCGAAGTTTCATTTTCCATTTTCTAGTTCATGGAAAACTCATCAATATATTTGGCATTCTCTTTACCTATACATAACGCGCACGCTTCCTTTTATCCATTTTTTCACGCGCGTTTGCAAAATTGCAAAAAGATATATTACCTTCTTCATGTCTGTCTGTCTGTCCGCCCGCATGGAACAACTCGGCTCCCACTGAAGGGATTTTCATGAAATTTGATATTTGAGCATTTTTCGAAAATCAGTCGGGGAAAATTCAAGTTTCATTAACATCTGCCAGGAATAACGGATACTATGCAGGAAGACCTATGCACATTTATGAAAATATCTCGCTGAATTCTTATTACAACGAGAAGTGCTTCAGCCAAACGTTGTAGAGAAAATCAAAACAGACATTTTATGCTCTATTATGTTTCCCGAAAGTCGTGGTGTTAATTAGATAACGTGAAAAAATATGGTAAAGTCGGACAGGCCACAAATCACAATATAGTACGGCGCATGCGCTTGGCATGCTGGGTAGATATGGCTACAGATACACCCAGAATGTGTAGTACTCACTGCTTTTCCATTGAAACAGTGGTTTCGCGAATGAGCGTCAATACTAGCCAGTCTTATACCTACATTGCGTGTCTTCTTTTCTAATTAGTCTCACTTTTCACGTACCTGCTAACAACCATTCTAGCAAGCTTCCTTCCTTCCTACCTTCCTACCTTCCTTCCTTCCTTCCTTCCTTCCTTCCTTCTTTCCTTCCTTCCTTCCTTCGTTCCTTCCTTCGTTCCTTCCTTCCTTCTTCCTCCCTCCCTCCCTCCCTCCCTCCCTTCCTAATACGGCATAATGCATGTATGACAATTTGCGTCTGCTACAGTTTGTGTCCCATACGATGTCAAGTCTTTTACGCACAGGGAATATTGTCACATAACTACAAAAACGAGAGTTTGCAGACACCAGAGTTGCTTTGGCCGCTGCTTAGAAGAGAAAAATACCTAACCGTGCCTTGCCATCAATCTACTCCCACTGCTTACGCCATCCATCCCATGGCCTAATCACTGTACTTACTGATATACCGCGGGTTTCTCTGTCGCGTCTAGTCATTACTGCAATGATTTTTTGTCCTCGTGAGAAGTTAACTACTGCTGCGAACCAACTAACGTTAATTACGTTACAAGTGGTTAGCACACGTGTCTGGTCTTCTGCAGGTCACGGGTTCAAATCTCAGTGCCGCCGCCGGCTATTCTGAGAGAGGATTACTCTGGTTTCTCATTATATTCATTTAAATATGTGTGTATAGTCCCTCTAAGTAAACCATTCTCAATTTTACCACATTTTTCAATTCATTATTCACTAATCGTTTCGCCATTGAATGGTGTATAGACTCAGTACTGACAGACGCGTTCAGTAGTTCATAAATAAAGAGTATATTAAAACTTGTTGTGGATAAGCAAACGAGAAATATACCTTCTTGCTGTTGACGAATGTTATACAACTCATTAAGATAGGTAGTTTAGTGTATTTTTACGCTATGGGAACTTTAGATTGATCAGATGGCGACAAGAAGTGAAATATTTTGCTTGTTTCCTACATTGTTATTGTTGCAGTGTAAACATAGGGCACCTGAACAAGAACGCACATTTTAAGAGCCCAGTTTTAAAGAATGCATTCCTATTTCTTCACTGAGTGGCGCTGATATTGCTCACATTCTGAAACTACACACTACAGCCATGTTGGAATCGGTGTTAGAAATAAATAAAATGAAACATTAAAGTGATAATGAATGGCTTGATATTTTTATCGATTTTCATGTAAACAAGAGAAAATCTGTGGAAACGTGACAGACAAATAGAACACACTCCGTCATGTAGGACTGTGTATGGTCGCGACAGCCTACCTAACATGTGGGGTAACAGGTGTAATGTTATAAATTATAATGGTTAAAGCGGTTTACACTAAAAGTCGCTTAGTTCATATCACGCCGTTACTCGTACCGTAACAGTTTTTCGCGTGCGGCAGGTGTTAACGACGACCGTACCGTGGAAGGGTTTCAATCTTTATTGCAGGTACGTGGAGACACTGTGGTAGCTGGCTGCTGTGCGATTCTAAGGAAAGACACAGTGCAGTAACACAAGCAGTACAAGTGAATGTTTTGTGTGTGGATTTTCTAAAGAAAGTGGCAAAGAGTGTGTGATATGCAGTAAACTTAATTACTTGGTGAAGTCTGTAATAACTTAGAAAGGTGGATCACTCATTTGGAATTCCAGAACGTAAGTTAGAACTGTTCACTTGTCTTTTCTTTATTAGTTATATTCGGATTTAAGGTGGTAGTTTCTATTTTGGGGCACTCAGAGTGTATGGACTTTCATCACATATTATTATAATTAATTAATTACAAGAAATGTACGTGAAACAGAGTTAATCAAAACAACATAATAAAAAACCTCAACATGAGTAGTGGCACAGAAGTTTTACAGTACAAAATTCCCATTTACGTTAAAGATACCTATAGCAAAAATGGAACCCTTTTTTTTAAATCATATTTTGAGCTCAAAGTATAACAACTTATTCTATCATTGCAGTTACTGTTTTAATTAACGTTCCTCCTATTATTTTTGTGATTTCATAACCTGATAATGGTCAGAAGGCCGAAACGTGTAGCGTAGAATATTAAATAACCATTAAAACAGAGTAGTAATGGACGGTAAATATAAAGCAATCCCATTACAGGCCTGGACAGGCCTGAGAGTTCCAGGAGGTTCAGGCTGCCAGATTTTTAGACAGTCGGCACATGAATGCAGTAAGCTTGTCAGCCCTACGCACCGGCCGCCTTTACCCGCTAGGAAATATTCGTGGTACTCATTTGTGTTAGAGGCTGAGTCGACTGCAGGGCCATAGTGCGGCCAGTAGGAATAGAAACCGCGACCTTCCGGCTTGTAGCACATTGCGTCATCCAACGTGCCACCGCGTGCCCCAGTGATGGACGGTATATTTCCTTTATTTTCAGTTATGTCCTTCACAGTGGGACCCAAATTAACTAATTAATTAGGGATCTTTTAAAGACGATATCATTAGCTGAAGCTGTATAAAGTCGAATGGTAGAATGATGGACCGGTAATGAATTGGGAAGAATGTGTAATGAAGCGTTCGTGACATAATTCCAGGTATATTCCTAGAACTTCGCTGGAAGTACTGAGGAAATCCACGATAAAGCTCAGTCAGTATAGTCGGTGTTCCGGTCGAGATTCTAACCAGTTACCCCTTGAATGCACATCAAAAGCCTTGTTGGTTGAACCAGCTTCCTTGGTATATCCGTTTTGAGTTATCGGCACGAGATTTGTAAAGGAAAAAACTGCAATCACTTCACACTTTTTCTTAAGTAATTTTCATTTTTTCGTTTTCAAAGTGGAAAGTTAAATAAAAGAAGTGCCTATTAATTTGTCAGGTCCGTCCATTTGCATGCAGCAACTGAAGAAGTGAAAAATTAAAATTTTGTGCGGTATTGCACCTTGTCGAAACTGCCTGTTTAGCCAAAACGACTTTAATCTTCACCACCAGCACTGTGAAAACCCCAAATCAAAAGCCCAAGTTTTGATGAACACCTTTTTATTATATTTTACAGTGGAGAATTTCATTAATATTTGTCAGCACATTCCAGTTTCGGTTAAAATATAAAAAATAGCAGACATTTTATGTGGAATCTACAAGCTTATCCGCGCAGATGTCGAAAATAACTCGCCAAAAATTTAGGCCTATCACAGCAAAAAATTATTTGAACACAGAGGTGTAGAGGGAAATAAAATACACATTTTTTATGCAGTACATTTTTCTTATGTATTGTTTTAGACGTAATGAAATAGTTCATAGCTGAGCAAGAGAATAGGTGGACAATGCAAACGTTCCTTAGTTTATTGACATTTTGGGAAGCATTTATAGATATTCTTAAAACGGTATTTATTCGTTGGTTTTGTCATTTCCTTCCAAATTTTACGCACCGTAACTTACAGAACCAGGCCAGTACTCCAGTTCATCTTCATTGGCATTGAATCAAGAACAGAACTTATTATTATCCAAATAAGTGTGCTAGCTTCAAAATATATACTTCGTGTCAGGGTTTCTCAAAATTTGCGACATCGCGATCTCTTACAATGATAATAGAATTTTTACCCCACCCCAACCCCCCCCCCGCCCCTTCATGAATAAGACTAATGATGTTGCTGGGGTTACGGCCGGTCAAGGTAAAAACGTGCTACTACCTTCCAATAAGTCTTATTTTATATATAAAATAAAACAACGATAAAAGCTTACAACTTTATAAATTAAAACTGTTTTATTCGAAGCGAAGAAAAGGTAAATCAAATTGCAGGCGCATTTCAGTGGAATGATGATCTTACTTTTGCATGATTCCTGAGATGTGGGTCCTATTTTCGATAAAAATACTCTCATTTTTATCTCTATAGAAACAATTGCAGAGAACAATAATAACAACAAACAGGATTTTGCAAACGGAATGAATAAAATCATTACAATTTGGCTGAATTCTTAGCGCTCCATTTTGCACACGTATCAAAAACTCAGGGATAGATATTGTCTGGAGTTTTATTTAAAAAGAGGGGACAGAAAAGATATGAATTAATTGCTAGCGCTCGGTAGTAGCGTGTGTAGAGGTTATCAGTTTAGTATCAAATGGATTCATTGCCCAGTAAAATATTCTTAATTCCGCATCTTAGCGATCATTCTTAAAGCGAAACGTCAGAGAAGAAGGTGACTTAGGATACAGATCTTCATGTCTTCGCAAATCCGTTTGTGTCTGCTCTCAGTAAATAGTCTCAAAGTAAGAAAAATGTCTGAATTTGCGTTGTCCATTTTACTGTGACAAAGTACAAGTGTCCTAATAAGTGGCTTTAAATTCTCGTCGAGTTGAAGAATATGATCAGCACCTTGCAGTTATGTATTTAGAGTATTTATCTAAAATATAAGCGACATAAATACGGTAACTTCATATTGAAAACAGGTGTGACCTGCTATACATTTGCATTGTTACGTAGTGTGAAGTTCATTTCTCAGTCTGGAAACACGTGTAAGAATTACCCGGAGAGAGCCTCCTCGACTCACAGTAGAACAGTAAGGAAGTTTTGTCATAACACACCTCTTCACAAAACCTTGCAAAGAGCCTGGCACCTACAAGTCTGGCTTTTATGTAGTGCACAACATTTATCTTTGTTAGTAGAAACTGCTTCAGTGCTGGACGCAAATTCCTCGAAACAGGATCTTGCCTGCGAATCATACCGTGTTTCCAAACAGCGTCGAGATATTTTCGGCTTATTAAATCTAGATTTTTTTTGTCAGAGCTTAACATACATAAAACGTGCTTTGTCAGTGCTTGTCCGTATGCACTGTGACCAGTTTAAAAATTTTCTTTCATGTGGCTATGAATAACATCGGAAATGTCCTCAACGTTATTGGCCCCTCTAATATGTATACGAAAGAATGATGCCTCATTTACTTCACATTCATAAACGAATCTGGCGTGTGTTATTAAATGAACATCCTTAGTGGTGTCCGTCGCCTCGTCTATCTGAGTACTTTCAATCATAGCAGAAGCGCCTGGAAGAATTAAATCCTGTTCAACTGTGTGGGACTGTTTTGTGCTGGGCGATTCTGTACGCAGCACTGTGGCAAGTGGAAGGTGATTATATACGCACGGCTGCAGCTTTAACTTTAGTCGCTATTTATTGCTTCATTTTGTTTTTTCTTCAATCAAGAGAATCTGGAGTTTTGTTAGCTAAGTCTGCATGACTTGTTTCCACATGTCGTTTTAGTTTGCTTAACCCATACTCTTAAAAGGCTGTTGGTTCCGACAAAGAACAGACTGTGGCGGTTTCTCTCCAATATAAGTAAAATCTTGTAAAGCCAAAACATATCTAGCGTTCGTCATACTTTCATCACTTAGACTTCCTTTTACCAGCAGTGCCAGTAGATTTGTCATCTTAAGGTTTTCTCTTATCGCCTCCTTCTCCCAAAAAGCTTTTGCATTTTGAAAGGCTAGGAATTTGAAATAACGGATAAAACGCTGAACTCATTAACACGTAGACCGTACGCTTCTGCACAATGTGTACGAGCCACGCCATGCAGTCTGAGACAACAGTATTTCAGAAAGACGACAAACCGTACTGTCAGCGGTCAGTGTTAGCAGGTCGTCCATATCCGATAACGCTTTGTTGCATGAACAGTAGTTGTCGATTGTTATACTGTGCAGATATGAGACTTCTGTCCTTTTCAGCTGTCTTTAAAACCTAAATTTGCACAATAGGTGAGACTTTAAATAAAGTAAGTTAGAAAATCTGATCCACTTTTTTAAACAATTGACAGATTTTACTGAATAAATTTAAACATTTTAAAATAAATATGTGAATTAAAAATTTCATCTAGCAGTAACTTTCTAAATACTAATAATAATTCCAGAAATGTGCAACAATTTTTTCGCGGTTCATAGAATCTGAAGCCTCTGTTAATAGCAAGAAGCAGATGGAGAAGCTAGGTGTAAGCTTAGTAGTACTCAAAAGTCCGAGATCTACTATCAAGCCTGAGGATAATTTTAAAAAAGTTGCAACCATTTAGTTGCTGCCGACGCTTGGGTCGCGAGTCACGGCTTCATAACAACTGCAGTTCATGCGATACCTGTGATACTGATCTACCCTACTTAGTAATATTTAAAAAATATATAACATTGCTTAATTTTAAGGAATTAGGATACAACTTAATATTCCTTAACATCAAGAATAAAATGAGAATTGTCAATATGGCGGAAAGTACGCGTTCAGAAATAAAGGACTATCCTCGACATCAGACTGAATGGTCTGAATATGAATGTCATCTGAAATGTAAAGCCGTGTGTGTAGCTTGGTAGATAGGTACCAACATTTCGGATATTTCGGAGGAACATACTGCTCATCTTTCTTTAAACGCTTTTGTTTTGTTGAATTTATTCCATACAAGATTTAGCTAAAATCAGATCAGTGTTTCAGATGTAAATATTCAATAGTGTAAATATTCTGTGTAAATTAAAGTACACGTTTTTGCGTTTATGTATTTTTTTGTTAGCGTTAAGCAAACAGACTGAAGATTTTTAATTTGTAAGACGAAAGAAAGCTGGCGGCGAACCATGAATGTTAATTATTATGCACCATTGTTTACAAACTCAGAGGCAGCAGGAATGAAAATTTCAACATCAACACCGAAGCCAGCCATCGAACACGCTTCTGAGCCACCAACCATCCTCATGACCTATGTACCTAAGACCCATCTTAATGTCATTCCCGTTCTGCTCAGTACTTGAAGATGACCATTTTCCAGCTTTCCCAACAAACCTTCTCTGCATGTTTTTGTACACTCATTGTCGACGAATACCATTTACGCTCTCTTATCGTAACCGTAGCTGCCAACCTGTAGGGGAGAAATCTTCAAATTTCGTGGTTATGTGGTGACAAATTCCGAGGGCTTTGTGTTATGAAACCAATAATTTTACAATTGTTATCTCCTTGGTGCGACCCCCAATCAGAAGACAACCCCCCTGTAGGCGATTCTTTACTGTTTATTCAATAAACTCAGCTACCTTTCCCACCTGAAGGTTGTCGCCAACATCCAAACCGGAGTACATGCCATCGAATGAGAGCATAAGTGAGTAAAGAATTGAAAAAAATGAGAAGCTAGCAGTCGTGGTTTAATTATAAGTACTGCATAATTTACCAGCATTTGTCTAGGACTGCAGAAAAACACACAAAACACGTGAGGCAGGAAAGAGGATACCCTGATTGATGTTTTAAACCATTTCCTCCCTAGTGTGAGAGAGGAGAGCTGGCAGCTTGTCTGTGGAGTCCAGTCTCTGCATGTGTGAACAAACAGCAGAGCGGATGTCTGTCCGTACTATAGGAGTGTTGAGTGCTCGCCGTGCCTAAAGGCATCATCAGCACTCCATTGTTCAATAAGCTGTTGCCAAGTCTAAAAGATAACTTCACCTGCGCTACATAACCTCTGCTACACGACGCGTTAGAACAGCTGCTGCTGACGTTGGCCAGTGCCAGTAAACGGACTGAAGCTCGATACGAAGTACACACTTTGATGAGTATTTAGGTTTATATTTTTGTCTATTAATTAGTTGATATTTGTCACTTTAATCCCCATGGCGCAACGGCACCTAGTGGGTCAGGGTCTGCCCATTGTCGAGGCTTCACGATCACAGACGTATCACACTCGGTAGGACTCCTCTGGACGAGTGATCAGCCCGACGCAGAGACCTGTATCTGACAACACACAATATTCACAAGAGACAGACGTCCATATCCCCAGTGGGATTCGAACCTGCAATCTCAGCAAGCGAGCTGACGCAGACCCACGCCTTAGACCGCGCAGCCACCGGGATCGGCTGTGTCAATGTATAAGCCTACACATTTAGATTGTTATGTCTGTAATAGTAAATCATACAGCGAATCTATTCAGGTTACGGTGGCTCATTAGAATATTCGAATACAAATGTACCTATGAATCTGTTTAGCAATTTAAAGACAAATTTATCCCCGCAACGTGCCATTTAGGCATACGGGGAGTAGTGGTTTAGCTCTACTCATTTTTAAGTTTGCGCTAGTTGGGGGCGGGTGGTGAACGCCAGTTCCGACGGTTATACCCCAGGAAGAAACCCTGGTTCCCATTTTAGAGGAGACTGTGTGGGCCCAAGGGTCGATCTGGACGGGTGCGGGGAAAAGCAAAATATATTGCTTGCAGCGGGGTTCAAACCACCGAACGGTCCAGCCCATAGAGTTGTCCGTACCGACTACACTCTCCGGACCCCAGAATTTTAAATACTGCTTCCAAATTGTGTTAAATTTACAGCACTTTGCTGAAATAGTGACGGAGTGCTGACAAAGTTAAAAACTGCTGACCATAAATATCATGTTACTGAACACACAAGGCCTGGGACTTAGACGGGTACCTTAGTGCATGGGCGTCAAGCTTTATATTGCGAAGGGCCACACACGTTATTGTGAGCTGATTCGCGGGCCGCAAGTCGAAAACTAACAGTAAGTGGTGCAGGTAATCGCCTAAATTATTGCGTAATTTTTGTAGTAGTCTATATACCTAATTTCTCCACATAAAATAAAAAGGAAGGCTAACTGGATTGGTCTCATCTTGCGTAGAAACTGCCTTCTTAAACATGATATTGAAGGAAAGATAAACGGAGGATAAAAGTGACAGGAAGAGGAGGAAGAAGACGTAAGCAGCCACTGGATGATCTTAAGGAAAAGAGAGGATACTGGAAATTGAAAGAGGAAGCACTAGATCGCACTATGTGGAGAACTCGCTTTGGAAGAGACTATGGAGCTTTTGTAAGACAGATAACAGAGAGAATATCTAATATACTGTACAACTATGGCCGCGGACCGCATGCGGCCCGCCGTTTCCGGTTTGGAGACAGTCTTAGAATAATGAAGATGGACAGGATTGGCGGAGAATGTATCGCCCACACGCTGGATAAACAACGAGCTACATAGGACACGTATTAGCCATAGGAGTAGATGGGAGGATAATATGAAAGCCTGTCTTGAAATAGGACATGAAAATGTGGAGTGCACTCGTCTTCATCAGAAAGAGTGCAGAATTTCAAGACCAGCGGAGCGATGGCTCCTTTCGCAAGATCGGCTCGGTTTTATTGAGTTGTTTAACGTCATGAGCAGACTAATAAAGGCAGCTGGAGATTCTGTAATTATGATGCGTTAAGAACAGTTGCTTCCAGTTGCAGGCAAGCAAACAGACAGATGTGTAACGAGCCGGTATGAACATTCGCCTGGCTGGACAGTTAGAAGAGCGGGCAGTCGCAGTCCAACTGTTGGAGATATGTGAATGAAAAGTTGTGCATGTTGGGGTCTTACTGGGAGATCGGAGGTTCTTACAGCGATCATCCGGGATGTTACGTCATGGAATTATCTGACAGAATAAATGGTTTCACATCCCGCAAGGCAGCAGCCTGGGCTATCTCATGTCTTGTGGAACTGTTTCCACTTCCGCCTCAGCGTCATCATGGACAAGTTTGTGATTACACTGACAGATTCCTGCAACTTTTCTTTTTAAGACCGTGGTCATTCACAAGATACAATTAGTAGCTATAGTGAAATACATATTGTTAATATAATCGAATCAGTTAGGCATTCTAAAAGATGTGTGTGAAATTGACCTTTTAAAATAATGGTAAAGGTAAAGGTCTCCCCGTAGGCAGCCATTCGAGAATAGACAGTATGTAGACTTTTAACTCTACTCATTCTTAACCTCGGCGCTAGATGGGAGTGGGTGGTGAACGCCTGTCCCCAACCGCATTACCCCCAAGAAAGAGCCCCGGTTGTCATTTTACGGCAGGCGGTGTGGGCACCAAGAGCCATCTGGACGGGTGTGGTGGAGAGAAAATCTCGCCCCCACCGGATTTCGAAGCCCAAAACCTCCATATGACAGCGAGTCGCTGTGCGGACTGCGCTATCCCGGCCCCTCGTAAGGTAATACTGTTTGTTAATCTATAATTGTAATCATCTGGAATAGGACGCCGTGTAGATTGGTATGTAATCGCAATGTTTTGGAGGAGCTTGCTGCTTCCATCTGCAGGGTGTTTCGACTCTACTCTTCTTGGACCACCCTGAAATGTACACCGTCCTCCTCCTGAAAGTGACTATGTACCAACCTGCACGGCATCATATCCTAGAATACTGGAATCCTCGTCAGTACTGCTGTGGGAGGGGGTACGCGGTGGGGCATTTGGGTGAGCCACTGTGCTACAAGCCGGAAGGTCGAGAGTTCGATTCCTTCCGGCCATACTATGGCCCTGGGGTCGACTCAGCCCCTAACAGAAATGAGTACCAGGAATATTTCCTGGGGGGGGGGGGGGTAAAGACGGCCGGTGCATAGGGCTGACCTTGCCACCTTCATGTGTCGGCTGTCTTGAAATCTGGCAGCCTCCACCACCTGGAACCCTAGGGGCCTGTCCAGGCCTGTAATGGGATTACTTTTACCGTTTTACTGCCGTGAGAACCCCGCATGTCGCATGTCGGTTAATTGAAGTAATTTTTGTCGGGAGTATAAAATACAAACGTGACGTACTTATTACATATTTTACGTATGTTCTGGCGGCAACTGGTAAAACACGTGGACATTACGGGAAGATGCACCATGAACGTACCTTCAAACTTAATGTCTAACGAAAACTTGAATCTTTTGGGATGTTAGTGTAAATGGTTAGCGACAATTCGAAGAAATGTAATACCTACATTTTTAGGGTCAAACTGTTAAAGAAACGTCTGAGGAATTCCACGCTTCTGGAATCTTTTGACCGTGAAAATGTAGGCACTATTGTCCTTCGAAAATTCAACTGTTTACCTTTCGACATTGCTTACTGTTCCCGAAGACTTCATCTTCAACAACAACAACAACAACAACAACAACAACAACAACATTGCATTTAAATTCCCGAACTTGTTGTTCATGTGGGTAACAACAATGTTATTGTTTCCGCAAACAAACTTAAATTACTTTGTGTCTCGTTATTTTTGTGATCTTATTTTCCTGTTTCTGTGGTATTTAGGCAAATAATTTTAATATTTTTCATAAGATAAGAACCGAGTGTGATGTTTCTCAGTGTATTATGAAAGTCGTCAACGCGATATTAGACTATGAAAAATTTGTGTTCACGCACGTTCTTTAAGGTCGTGACATAACTTTACGGCAAATTCACATGACGAAGCATGAATGTTCCTATACATTTCCCACTCTGAGCTTTGAATGTACGAGTAATTTCTGCGAACAGTCAAACGATCCGAAAACAGTGTATTCATTGTGCGTTGTAGCACTGAGCCCAGCTATTGCTGGGATGAGCCTAATACACTGTTCAGTAAAATATATCGATAATGTAACAGGAAGATGGTAGAGAAAAAGTATTGCTTTTCCACAGTCACACGTGAATAACAGTGTTCCAAACAAATATACAGAGTAGCATATTACATGTAGGTGGCAGAAACTCGGAAGAGGCAAGTGACACAGAAGTTATCGTGTGTCTGGTCCAGGTGTAAATGAAATGTAATGAATTATTGTCTACGGTAGTCACGTCTTTATTTCCTTCTTCAGCATGTAGCCTAGTTTCCGAATTAGATTTCAAGCAGTACTTCGTCTTAGTTTGTATTGCTTCTGCTCGGTAAATTTTATTTGTCAAATGCCTGTCTAATATTCACATTATTCATACCGCGCATTGCTATTGATAACATACAATATCAAACCAACAAATGCAGCCTTTTTATTTTTATTGGCGCCCTAATGTTTTTGTAAACGCCCCTTAACCAACCAATGCAGAAGAATTTAAAATTTTATACGGTATGAGTTCACGCCGTGTGTTAGAATTTTGCATGAAATGCTTAATGTGAACTGAAAGTAACAATGGAGCGTAATCTTTTAGGACATGGAAGTCCGTCGAAATTCTTTGTTTCATTTATTAATCATTTAACTTATTTATTTGGTTGGTTTTTTTAAAGACGCTGCCAGTCGCTCAGTGTAGACTCTGTATCTCAGACTCTAGACTTTACCTTAGAATGCAGACTGTGTAGCTCAGAGTGATGACCCTGCGTCTGTCAGAGTGTGTATACTCTTATCCCAGACAGTAGACTCTGTAGATCAGACTTAGTCTCTGTATCTCAGACTGCAGACTCTGTATCTCAGACTCTAGGCTTTATCTTACAATGCAGACCCTGTAGCTCAGAGTGATGACCCTGCCTCTGTCAGAGTGCGTATAATGTTATCCCAGACAGTAGTCTCTGTATCTCAGACTGTAGCCTCTGTATCTCAGACTGTAGACTGTCACAGAATATAGACTCAGTAGCTCAGAGTGTAGACGCTGTATCTGTCAGACTGTATATAATGTTATCTCAGTGTATGAACTCTGCAGATCAGACTTTAGTCTCTGTATCTCAGACTGTAGACTCTGTATCTCATACTGTAGACTGTGCATCCTAGAATGTTATGGTGATTCATGGCGATGCGTTGGAAAGAATGTAAAAGGAAGCGGCCGCGTCATGTTTCGAAACACTCCCTTGGAATGTTCCTGAAGGGGGCGGTTTGAAGCGTGGTAAGGGCATCGGTTCATTCCGTTTCTTGTTCTGTAATTGCGTACTTGGAATACGAAATGTGTACTGCCTAAATTAATAAATATTTCTGAGTGAATTCAGGCTGACAATGTTCGGTCCGTCAAAACGTACTCGTATTTCGCTGTTGAATCGAGATTATAATGATGAAAATACAAAACACGGTAACAGAAAATCGTGTAGCTGTCTAAACCACTGGATATGCTGGTAAAGTCTCATGCTGGAAGAAACGCTAAATGGTTCCATATGCTGCTGTCTGCCCTCACTTTGCATTGCCATTCTTGCAGCGATTGAGGACGGTGTTATCGCGCTAAGTTTCGTTTTTACATACGAATCGTGATTGCTGCAGGCGGTAGAATATTTGTACATGTCAGCGATTTTTTGATTGTTTAGTCTCTGCAGTTTATTTCTGATTCTTTAATGCTTTGCACGCATAAAGGAGTAACATCCTTGTTTTGATATTCAAAAGAAGAAGGCATGATTGATTACATGTTGAATACTTAGAACGGTGCTGGTTATTTCACTGGCTGTAAGGTGAAAAATCTTTTTCAGACGTTCTGGGCTCTACCACTTTTAAAACAATAAATTCCTAAGATATGTGGAAGCTCTCCTTGGATGGTTCATTGGTCCACTTTCAGGGCTGCTCGTGAAGTTACAAGGAAGGAATTAAGAAGTACACTTTTGTATGTACCTAAATATGGATAGGACAGCATACAGTCACAGAATCAAGGTTTTTTAAAATTCGATCAGGGTTAACACTGTAATGAATCTACAGGTTCCATAAATGGTAATGAGCCGTTAAATTTATGAACGACGCTTAGCTTGTAAAATATATCCTGGTGCATGGAGGTAGGGAAAAATTCTATGGTCGTAATTGTAACAAATATTTGTTTTGTATGAAAATTTAGATTAGGCCTACAAATGTAAGCAAACAATGAGAAGTTGTTATATAGGGCCTAAGGTTAAGTAGATGAGATGTCTGAACTGGACGTCTTACAATACATTATCTTCTTCCCTCTTACAACCTAGGCATAATTTTTCGACTTTGCGTGGTGAGACTCAGGAAAATAGAGAAATTTGGCCATGACAGCACGTAAACTGTCCGAAATTCGAACTGGATACTTTCTTTTTAGTGGAAAAGCGCCCCGCAGCAGACGCTACGGACGCACCTCAGCCGTAAGGCTTCTTGTGCAACCCTGTGATGACGCTGAGGATGATTATTTTTTGTCCTTTTCTAAGTAATGGAACATCGGTAGAATGAAATTGACAGGGGAAAACCGAAGTACTTGGGGAAAAACCTGTCCCAGTGCCACTTTGTTCACCACAAACCCCACGTGCACTGACCCCAGGATCGAACCCGGGCCTCCGAAGTGGGAGGCCGACGGCTAACCGCCTGAGCCATGAATTGGGTACTTACAAATATGACTCGCGAGATTTGCCACCGCAAGAAAATTCTCGGTATCTGAAAACATTCGTCGACCGATTTCTTCCGTGTTCATTCCAATTCACCAAAAACAACCGTCTTCGCATCCGACACTAAATTACCTATGCACCTGACAAATCGTGTTTAAAAAAGAAAGAAAGAGAGAAAGAGAGAGAGAGAGAAAGAAGCTGTGTCACTTGGGTTATTTGCTTCTGCGGAAAAAAGTGTAAGTATAAATAAAGAAACTGTGGTGTAACACGTGCATATCTTTTCCACACCATTATAAAGACAGTCTTGCCTGAAGGGGCTTCTTAACTTGTCCTCTGCTCCTCTGCCCGTCTGGATTAGCTTCCGATAGCCAGAGGCACCATAATGCATGCTGGTATGTTGCTGGACGGTCGTGCTGTAACTACGACGAAATTGTTTACTTTTGAATCCATATTCTTCTTTTCTCTTTCTCTGCTTCTAACTACGAATATCACTTAAAGGTCTACATTAAGCAAAACCGTTAGTTTAGTGTTCCCCACCGGCTGTGTTTCTCTAAACTCACATGCAAGGTCACGAGCAAAATTCCGCTACACCCATTATAGTGAAACGACAGGCGGCTTTCAAACACCGCTTGACGTCCACGTGTAAGACTGTTTCCGTTGTTCAGAGCTCTGTAAAGTTCCGATATTGAGCTGTGCGTGTGACAGTTTTGCGTTATTGAGCTCTTTGTCTCACAGGTTCCGACAGTGAGCTCTGTGTAAGATAGGGATTTTAAGTTATATGTTTGACACTTTCCGATAGTGAGCTCTGTGTGTAACAGGTTCTGATATTGAGTTCTGTGTATCACAGGTTCCGATATTGAGCTCTGTGTATAACAGGTTCCGATATTGAGCTCTGTGTATAACAGGTTCCGATATTGAGCTCTGTGTATAACAGGTTCCGATATTGAGCTCTGTGTATCACAGGTTCCGGTTGAGCTCTGTGTATCACAGGTTCCGATATTGAGCTCTGTGTATCACAGGTTCCGATTGAGCTCTGTGTATAACAGGTTCCGATATTGAGCTCTGTGTATCACAGGTTCCGGTTGAGCTCTGTGTATCACAGGTTCCGGTTGAGCTCTGTGTATCACAGGTTCCGATTGAGCTCTGTGTATCACAGGTTCCGATATTGAGCTCTGTGTATCACAGATTCCGATATTGAACTTGTGTAACATTGGGATATTAAGCGCTATGTATGACATTTTCCGATATTAATCTCTGTGTATAACACGTTCCGATACTGAGCTGTCTGTATAAGAGGTTCCGGTATTGAGTGGGTTATAAGCGAGAAGTAAAGAGAGAATGCTGTAGAAAAAAGGAATGTTCATCAACCCACATCCTTTACCATCACATCAAGTTGACAGATTTATATGTCCGAGATAATTTTGTCTTTATAAGCCTCTTTAACGACTGATGGTGTAGTCAGTCCTTCTTGGGGTAGAGTTCAGTTTTGTACGAAAGACGCATTTCATTCCTCAGGTCTGATCATCCAATTTACAATCGTCGTAGGCGTCATTTCTGAGGAGAAAGTAGGTCTGGCCTCTGTGAAGTGACCTGTCTACCTTACCTGCCCTTATTTACAGTTTTAGAGCCTGCATAAACGCGGCTTAGCAGATCCGCTTTTCTGCTTCTTCGTGACGCGTGAAGAAAGGCCGACGAGTGGATAAATCCTGGAATTTATTCTGTAATAACTAACACTCCACTTTCAATTTCTCCACACGTACCGAACAGTAAACTGTAACGGCTATTTACATCTTGCATAGGCCCACGTGCTACTCTTATTTAATATGCTAGGTATGTTTTATTCATACCATCATATTTTAAGTTATATGTTGATAAGGAGGTTGAGCACAGCATTTAACCTTTTAAAGCCCAGCGGTATCTTTACTCACCACTAGCTTTAAAATTAAAAAATTCTACATGCCGCTCATATTGCCTTTATGTATTTTGTATGGATCTCAGAACAAACAGCGACTTTTGAGCTATACAACATTAAAAGACTGTTTTTTATAATCAAGAATAAGAGTGTTTACTGCGCGGTACGGGCCGAGTCCTTATATAAAACACACAGGTTTCGTCTTTAAAGGGTTAAAACGGCGTGGGCATGCACAGGTTCCATTGTGGGTAAATTTACAACGAACAGAATTTCTTCTAATTGGTGAGCTGATTCAGCATTTGTTGACACTACAGTGAGGGCTAACTCACATCTCGCCTTCAGAATCGTATTCATGGGGCCCTTTCCAGTCAGAAATCACACACACACACACACACACACACACACACACACACACACACACACGGATCCGATTCTCAAGGGTTAAGGAGCAGTGAAACGTTTGCAGTAATGTTGTTTGGCATATGCGTACATGACCTTGAACACAAGTGGTAACTATTACAGATAGTGACTGTGGAGTCTGAGGTTGACCTTGACAGTAGTTTTGGCTGGGGAAATCTACCGACCCCTGTTTGTGACCAGTAACCTTTGTGTTCCAGTTAAAAACACACTGGACTGAAGTGCGTGCAGTTGCGTTTCTTGTGTGTGAGATAATGCAGCTGATTTCTATAATGTTCTGTGTGGTTAGATCTGTGCATAAATTCGACTTCAGGCTTCTTATAAACGAAAAATAAACTGCACCATACAGTGAGGGCGTCGTGTTTGTCAGGATCTATATTACTTCCGTACCGTCGTCATGAGTTCTAAGGGATTCTCCCACGTTGTGCAGATCAACTCTGTTCTCTTGAGTAATGGACTTTACTAAAAATGTAACTGTGTGTTACGTCCCCACATTTTAGCCGTGCAGAAAAGATATATCTCGATCTCGCTTACCTGATTGATTGATTCATCTTGGCGGTCCACAGCAATGGCTACCCGCATGTCCAGACCTGAGCCCACAAGGGTTTTACGTCTCTGTGGGAACACACAAAAGGTATGGGGTACCATCAAAAATGGAAACACGAGATGCATTTTGGATGCTGCAGCCCTTATAAACGACACATCTAATGGAAGCTATAAAAAATAAGACACTCGACTGACATACATGGAAGGATGTCTACTGAGTCAAGGGTGGTTATTTGGAACATTTATTGCAGTTTCAGGGATTAGAACTTTTAAGTACTTGCTCTTTAATTATAACTCATTAAATAATGCTAAGCTTTAAGTTGTGTTATTGATTTGCCTAAGTATTTGAACTTTGGGTTTTATTTTGGCGTAATCATTGCAAAAAACAAATCAGAACAAAGCCCAAATTCTTCTAGGCGCTGTATTTTCTTGCTCCGCTGACTCGAGCATTATGAGCTGGAGACAAACTGCTGTTTAAGCGATTTCTGTTTTAACAGAATACATAAACCTGCGTGCCACATGGTTTGTGCTGTCATTTTGTGTCAGTGGTACAGTGAATAGGCAATAACACTCTTGTGTAAACTTCTTCAAGGAACGTGACCACGGTCATTTTCACATACCCGTTCCATATAAGCTGTGTGGTCGTTGTGGTGGTGGTGGTGGTGGTGGTGGTGGTGGTGGTGGCGGCGGTGGCGGCGGTGGCGGTGGCGGTGACGGCGGTGGTGGTGGTGGTGTGCATGACAGAGGGCGTGCTTGTGCTCGCGCGTACTCATGGGAGGGGAGTAACGAAGATTTCCCGTGTTAATGAACATTCTTGCCATTGAAAATTATTTACTAATATTTAGTGTATTAGTATATACGTAGTAGATTAGGGTATACAGAACTATAATTTTACCTGTTGTTTTGTATGGGTGTGAAACTTCGTCTCTCACACTGAGGGAGGAACAAAGAATGAGGGTGTTCGAGAATAGGGCGCTGAGGAGGATATATGGGCCTAAGAGGGACGAGGTGAGGGGGGAGTGGAGAAGATTACATAACGACGAACTGAATGACCTGTACTCATCACCAAATATTATTCGGGTAATCAAATCGAGAAGAATGAGATTGGCAGGGCATGTAGCACGTATGGAGAAAAGAGAGGTGCATACGGGATTTTGGTGGGGAGAACTGAGGGAAGGCACCACTTGGGAGACCCAGGCGTAGATGGGAGGATAATATTAAAATGGATTTCCAAGAAGTGGGAAGGGGGCATGGACTGGATTGAGCTGCCTGAGGATAGGAACAGGTGGCGGGTTCTTGTGCATGCGGTAATGAACTTCCGGGTTCCATAAAATGCGGGGAATTTCTTGACTAGCTGAGAAACTGTTAGCTTCTCAAGAAGGCCTCTGCTCCCTGGAGTTAGATAGTTAATATTTAGCTTTTAATGACGTCAATAACTGAAGCTACATGGCATCAATCGATATTATAGTAAGTAGGAAAGTATGTGAAACAAAGCGATTTTACGCCTATTTTCCTATACTGCCATGGCATTTGCCTGAAGAGACTAAGGGAAACTACGGAAACTGGGGATATTCAGCCTGCTGACCGAGATTTTGATCCGGAACTCCGAAGTACGAAACAGGAATGCAAATCGCTCGACCGCGTTGTGCAGTTGTCTTTCATAGCGAGTGTCAGGATTCCAAAATCAGTGTCAGACTTTATGTTTCATATTTCGAATATCTTTGGTCCAATCCTGCGTAGAAGAAAATGGAAACTTTAACAAAGAACTTTGTGCTGAGTGATGTAAAGCAAATTATCTAACCTTAAATTACCCAACATGATTAAAATCAACCACAATCCAGTCTAACACAATGCCTTTTTAGATGAAACAAACTTCTTTGTTTACATAGTGAGGCGCTACTAGTGTCGGATTATGATAAAGCCGTCACCTGTTTTCCGTTTCAAAATATATATGTATATATAATATATTCTTTCCTTAATATTTTTGTGGCTCTTTTCGACCCGTTTCGGGTCATGGCCAGCCCCGTTCTCGGGGCTTCGTGATCACACTGATTTAGAAACACCACAGTCGGTAGGACTCCTCTGGACGAGGGATCGGTCCGTCGCAGAGACCTCTACCTGACAACACAAACACTCACAAGAGACAAACATCCATGCCCCCGGTGGGATTCGAACCCACGATCTCAGTAAGCGCTCGGCTTCAGACCGCGTGGCCACTGGGATCGGCTTTCCTTTAATATTTATTCTGCTTAGATGTTAATGCTATATCAGCCTTATAATTTTTCGCTGTAAAGTGTATAGGCTTACATAGTATCCTACAAGGATCCTGTAAGTTTAATATTTTTATGCTTTATTATATTGTTCGGTACTTTTGTTGGATCAATTAATCGGGGGTCATAAATTTTTCCAATTAAATTATATCGGAACTAAATTGTAAATTTAAGAAATTCTGAACCTTGCCTTATAGTTTTTATTTTTTTTTAGAATTCACATTAATAAAAAGTGTTGTGTTGAACTGGATTTCAGTTGATTTTAGTTTTGTATTGTAAACACAACGGAATTTCACATACCAAAATTTTACCTCAAATGAAGCCCCTATTCGTTCCAAACATTTACACAATACTTGTCTCTGCTTCATGCAGGGTATATTACGCAGGACCTCCTCTCTGAAGTAATTAGTCATTACGTGGTACAGGCAATCAAGGCTGTTTCGGTTTCACGTACTTATTTTAGCTTTCCCGGTTTTTCCCTCGGGCTTTTGCGTTCATTCATTTTTAACTCTTTTCGATCCTACTTTCATGTTATCCTAATATCTGCATTCTTAAGACGTGTTAGGCTGGCAGAGCCATGAACTTTTCTTAAACATTTCTGTTGATAGTATAATGCTTATTTTTCTTCGTCAGAATCACTTTCATGTAGCAAAGTTGGTACCTTATAAAACAACGAATCTTTTGTAAAATTTCTTCTATATTCTACTCCTTTGTTTAGTCTAAGGATTTGTCTTAAATTACCATGTATTTTGTGGTACATAGTCAGACGGTTATCTGAGTCTTTTGAGAATTACAAATTATGACAGTCTTCCTTTCCCCAAGAAACACATTGAAATTTTGCATAGATTTATGTCCTTGTGTGACCTATATTTTGTGCAGAGTATTTGAACTGTTTTGGATGCCGGACAGTTACTATAAACGGGTTAGCAGATTGCCTTGGTGAACAGAAGAACACTCGTGCTGCTGAAACCCTATACACCACTTATGCTCCAGCACCATTAGGTCCCAGAACCTGGCATTCACAAGATAGGCAACGCACGTATAACGTAACATTGTGGTGCGTTCGCTTAATCATTGTTGCAGTGGGAAAGCAACAATGCATTTTGTGTTTATTGTTGAGATATGTCACTTTCAACAATAACAAATATTGAATGTTGCACAAAAATTCCTTACGGCGACATAAAGTCGCCGCTAACAGCAAAAGTTTCTCAGGTCTTCGTGTAGAATGTCCGATATTTTTGTCCTATTTAACCAAATTTGGGATTTCCCTACAGATTTTCATGAAAGTCCCCAGTATCAAATTTCAGGGCAATCCGTCCTGTGCGAGCCGCGCTGATATACTGCAGTTAAGATTAGATGGCACACGCGCAGAAACAAGATTTCTTCTTTCGACGAAACGGACGAGTCCATGTGACTCGGCGGGGGCGACAGTTCAGTCGGTTATTGGCAGCCGAGGTGTGCGGGTCAGCTGGTAGCGTTTGTACTGTGCTGGGGAGGTTACGTTCGGCGGTCGTGCTAGGCTGCTGGGTGCCCACTCCATTCTCCTGTTGCCCCTTCACTTCCCCTCCCACGCGTCGCCGTGTGCCACGTCATCTTAATCGTGCTCTACATGCGGACATATGGACAGACGGAAGGACGGACAGGCAGAGAGACGCTTAGTCTTGGCGAATCTAATATGCGCTTGTGGCGACTATGCGAACTCGCCAAAGAAGATGAAACGCAGACTCTAGAAAATCTTAAATTATCGATTTAGAGCATAGCTGGAATTAGAGGAGGGGTTGATAATTGAGCTTGTTTTTCTAGAGCTTCCTGGTATTACATAAGCCTAACACAATTTGTGACTGTTCTAGGAAATGTATCCTATTTTCCTTTTGTCATCGTATTTATTTCTGTTACTTCTAGAAGGCGGTGCAGATTATTTTGTTGTATAACGTCTAGACGACCACGTAGACTGATAAAGAAATTCCAACGTGACTGAGGAGCGATGTCTCCAGGTTTGAGGTAACCCAAGACGTAGATTGCTCTGAAGACGGATGCAGTACGCTTACCAAAACTTCAGTACCTGCATCAATGCACACGGAGTCAAATCACAGAAGACAGGATTTTTATGTGCAAACCTATCTGCCGTCACTGTAATTCAAGTAGTTTGTTGAATGTTCGCTGGTTTTGGTGAGTCACGGGATATCACCTCAACTGCAGAAAGGTGCGCGTTTCAGTTTTGCAAGTAGCTTTGTCGTCTCATTTTGCAAAGTTCGAAGAAATGTAGTGCTGCGACTATAGAATAAGAGCGAGTGGTTGAATTTTATTCAGGCATTACTACGTAGTATTCAGAAGCATAATTTGGCATATGTCGGTCTAAGCATATGGGCATAGTGACGAGGCTGTCCTACAGGGTTCTGACGATGGTGTATGGCATTTGAACCTATACACTTTTATACATTTTCCATCGCATATATCGAAATACCGTACACTTATGCGTTTCAATACGTACAATGGAAAAGTCCAAATTGTCTATGAGTTCAGATAGTTATAATGGCTCACATGTTATGAGCTGCTGTAACAAGGCATGGTATCTTTCCTCTAGAAACATTTATATATATAAGTAAGAGTCTAGAACAGGGGTCTTCAAACTTTACTTGCTCAAGACCCACATTTTAATGGCAGAAATATTCGCGGGCCGCATTCACGTTTTACAAAGTAAAGTTTGCATATTATTGCAGGACATGTCCACTGATGTTTCCCTACATAAACATACATATGATAGTTCTGTTATTTTATTTATTTATTTATTTATTTGTGGTTTATGATTATTTTTATTATTATTTATTTATTTCCCCTACCCTGCAAACATTTCCTACTATAGTCTTGCATTATTTATTAGGACATTAACCGAGATTTCATATATAAAAAATGTTTTTAAAATTTTAGTACAAAATTTAAAATATTTGAGAATGAATTTTATTTAACAGTTATTTATTTGAATTAGACTTTTTACGCATAAAATTCAAAATTTGTTTGGGAGCCGTACAAAAACATTCGGACGGCCGCATGCGTCCCGCGGGCCGCTGGTTGAAATCCCTGGTCTAGAATGATTTAACGTAGTATCACTGCCTTACCCATCAACAAAGCCTAACTGGCAACGCTGTAGGATTTAAACAAAATATGACATTACCAACCTCAGATATTGAAAGGTGCACTTTACTAGATCACAGGTGAATGTGGTGCCATTCTAATGTATGTAAATTTAACAACGGTGGGATTCTGCAACATTGGCTACCACTGATAGAAATGATGAATGTTGTCTTTGTTGGAAAGTGACAACTATCCGGTCTCGGCGGATACACAAAGGTGGCCAACATCTAACCTTATTAGTACTTCAAGAAAGTAAATGGAAAATCTCAACGGAAATGTGCAACATTATAGAAGTTTTCCGAGCGACGTGACTATTATTTAATTACCAGATCTTAAATAATAGCTACTACCACTTTTCAAACTGCCAGAAAATATTTCAAGTGCAATATTTGCAGTGCGGGTAATAATCGATGTGTCAGACGGCTTTAATTAATATTTATAACAATCATTTACGTATTTGCGGACTTGGATTAGCAATTACTTTAAGCGTTAGATGGAGAGGCTTAGTCTATTTCAAAATTAAAACTGAACGTGCTGCATATACTGCAATTGTGACCTTAGGTCTAAATTCCAAGATGTCCATTTGAGTGTCTTCATAAAAGAAGCGAAAAAAATAAACAAGACAGGCAATTTACGTAGAAACGTAAAATTGAGGCTCATTCGCTAACCATCTTTGCCGTGAAAAATCAAGAAGTATTACATATTTCGAGTGTGTATCTGTAACCTCAGTCATCCAGCATGCAAAGCGCATCCGTCGTATTATACTGTCATCTGTGGCCTCTGACTGTGCCATATTTTTTTCCACATTATAACATAAACGGTATGACCTTCAGAAAAAAGCGTTGAATAAAAAATGCGTGTTCTGATTTTCTCTGCTATTTTTGTCTGAAACATTTCTCATTCTAAGAAGAATTGAGCGAGATGTTATAAATGTACATAGGTCTTCATGTAAAGTACCCATTATTCTTGTCAGATTTTAAAGAAAGATTAATTTCCTCGACAGATATACGAAAAATACTTAAGCATCAAATTTCATGAAAATCGGTCCAGTGGAAGCAGAGTTGTTCCATGCAGACAGACAGACACACAGACAGACAGAAAGACAGACATGACGAAGCTAATAAACGTAGTTGCTTTTCGCAGTTCTTCGAACACGCCTAAAACGCTTGTGTCTTCATCAGTACCTTTGTGAGAAATTCAAATATCACAGCTCACTCTTTGGTCAGAAATTCGGATCTTTGGAATCCTGATTTCAAAGGCTGCAGTCTAAGACTTTTTAGATCTGTTAATCGTGTATGTTGATTGATTAGGGACTTAATTTTTCTGTCGCAAATTCTTTTCTTCAGGAAAGACGAGTTTCTGGTAGAAATCATAGAACGTGTTTTCCAGTTACTGGCTTTCAATCCTAGAAGTGTTCTGTTATTTACATGTATATCTTATTTAGATAATAAAAATTTGTTTTCCAGAATTCAATTTTTTTTTCATGGATTTCTGTGGTTCTGGCCGAAGCTGAATGTGATATTTTGTATTGGATTCAGCCTGTTCCGTAGCGATCTGCCTCAGACACGGTTAGGCACTGTCAGGGAAATAATCAGAAGCAATGTCTTGCCCATTTGCACAACTGAAGTGCTCGGGCAAGACTGTTCACTGACTTACCCTTCTTTGTGCAGATTATAATGACTTCAGACGGGGTATGACCTATGCATGGTGTTATTTGGTGTTTATTACCTAAATATGCAATTGCAAAGCGCCGAAGAATGACAGTCATTGAAACACTGGCCTATAGAATCGTACATGGTAGGATAATAATAAAACGAATTTTTAACGTAGAGTTTGAAGGAGTGAATACGTTTCATGTTCTAGGATAAGTAACAATGGCGAGATTGTATGAATACGAAACTGAAACTTGGTTTCTATAAATTGCGGTCATTTTCTTGACCAGGTGACCGAATGTTAACCTCTCAAGAAGGGTTGTATTCTTCGGTGTTATTACAGAGGAGTATGGTGGATCGGGCAACACTAATGCTTCGTATTCCGGAGGTACTAAATTACAAGTTTTTCCGGAGATTGATGGTCCTGATGTTGTTCCTTGCCCTCAACATTGCCTCCAAGCGAATGCTAAAATAATAATTTAAAATTTCGGAATTTTGAGATAAAATTAAGCTCAGGCCCACTGTTGCGAAATTTTAAGATAATTTGAAGCTCAGGCATACCATTTGGAAATTTTGAGTTAAGTTTAAACTCAGGCCTACCCTTTCGGAATTTTAAGACAAGTTTAAACTCAGGCCTACACTTCCGGAATTTTAAGATAAATTTAAACTGAGGCCTGCTTTTTAAGAGTAATTTTAAGAAAATCTTAAGCCCATGCCTATTGTTTCGGAATTTTCCAACGTGTGTACATCACTCACGGTTGTTCACATCTGACAGACAAGAAAGACTATGTTACATCAAACTAATTACAGGGAAGTTCTTCACCTGGATAACAAGCAGACTGAACTGGCTCAGTAATAGTGTCGGAGGGTGTTAAAAAGGGGATTTGTGAAAATTGTTATGAACACTTTTATTCGAAAATTTTGGACACCTGAATAATAACCGAGTATTAATGGACGATCTACATCAAGTTCTTACGTGTGTGATTTTTTAAGTGTGTTACTTAATAAGGCCCTCAGCTGTTAAGATTATATAGCGTCAGTGATACATAAGTGACAGAATATTACGCGTTTGTGGAATTATACTGGTAGGGCAAAACTGAAGTACTCGGAGAAATACCTGTCCCCGTGCCACGTCATCCACCAAAAATCCCACGTACTACATATATCGGACTGTTATCGAAGCCAGGACTCCACGATAAGAAAATGATGACTAACCGCCTGAGCCATGGCACAGCTTGTGGTTATTTAATTAGATAATTACGTAGATGATGAATTACAGTGCCATACTTGGAAGGAGGTCTACGGCTTTGTTGCTCCTGTATTGAAATTTCACGTGAGTAGGCTACTGTGCCGTCAGTTATTAAACCTAATTCCAGTTCCACGAATACCTGGCAATAAATCATATCAACATACGCGGCCCACTTGCTACTGCATTTCGGAAGCCGTGTGCTTTACGTACCTTGCACAGTATTAGACAAGTTCTTCTTAACCCGCTGGATAGCAGTGCGCCAGTAGAACCGCGGACGTGCCGGTTGGTTGTGGGTGTTCTGTGGTGTTGTTACTGTGTTAATTGAAATGGTAAGCATATTAGTACGTAAAACGTGGAGTCCTGAGTTGCTGTATGCATATAGGCCTATGTAGTGAAACAAATATACAAGAAACGGTTTTACAGATTGTAACTAATCACAGCACACAGAATTGTTTAATAAGGCTAAGAAATTGGAGTAGAATGTAGGAAAATATTTACACGTATTATGCACAAAATTTTACAAAATTTTATCTGAAATTAAGTTCAAATACTTTATTTAAATCAACTGAGGAATAAAAGACATTGACTTCAGTTTGTGGTTGAGTTTTAAACATTTCTTCCTTCTTCAGAGTATTTCCCACGGCGTTGAGGTTGATGAGACACGTAAATTTGTATACGGGGCTGCACTCATTAGGAGATTTGCAGTTATTTAAATAAATAAGCTACATTCGCACACTCTTCAGCGACAGTTTTGGCGCACTTAAAATACCAAGGTTGCTTTGCCTTGAAATATTACTGGTTTGTTATAGACGTTCCAAGGGTGTGAGTTATGAACTTTTGTACTTATCTTATGTTGCCCTTTTTATGCCTGATGAGAAATGTGTGAGGGAGCCCGATGATTTGAAAACGAACGGGGAGCAGTGGCGGGTATGTCCAGGTTCTGACACGGCGTGACGAATGACAGATGCGTGTACATGAAGGAGCGCCACAAACAGCGGACCAGCAGGCTGCGCGTTGCATTCACATTCTGTTGGCTGTTAGCTGGTAGCAAGCGGAAAATTGCTACTTAACCTTTTAAAGCCTAGCGGTAACTTTACATACCACCAGGTTTAACATTAAAAAATTCTACGTGGTGCCCACATTGCGTTTATGTGTTTTGTACGGATCTCAGAACAAACAGCAACTTTTGCCTTATAAAACATTAAGAGACTGGTTTTTATAACCGAAGTGTAGAGTGTTTACAGCGCGGTACGCACTGAGTCCTTATATAAAACAGATACGCTTCGTCTTTAAAGGGTTAATGAGGGAACTACGGAATGGTGAATGCGACTGATGAAGTCAATAAAACATTAACTGACAAAACAATTAGAAGAACGATACTTTTTCTGTAATGAGTGGTTCTGTTTAAAGATGAATAAAACTTTGTGCTGGTGTAAATTCACGCATATCAGTGTCAGCTTTGCATTAGTTGTGAATAAGATAAATTTTTACTTCTGAAACGAAGAAACTTTTGAATATTTGGGAAAGACAGTAAACAAATACCTTCACAAAGAAATTAAAAATTGATTGTATCGGGGAGACTTCGTACAGTTCGGTTCAGAATTATTCTCGTCCCATCATGTGTTTAAAAGAATTGCAATAAATACGTACTCTTAGCACAGAGGTGTAATTTTGATTGTTGTTCTAAGGGTGTGAAATATTGACTCTCATGTGAAGAGAAGAAAAAAATTGATGTTGCTTAACATGGGATGTCGAGATCGTTTCATACAATGGGGATGAGATAGGCAGAGACTATAACACCCAAAAGTTTTGATCTGAATCTCAAATTTGTAACAAACGTGAAAGAATGGTCATATTTTGTTCTGCTTCTTTTAATAACAACGAAAATACGTATCCTGAATAAGTTAAGTTTCTAGTAGGATATATAACCGCAAAAATTCGCATCTTCGCCATGTTTGTTATTCTTTGCTGAAAAAACATGTTCACGCAATGTGTAGGTACGTCTATGGTCTAGTTCGTATTAAATTTCAACTGCCGCGTTCCAGTGGTTCATAAGTTACCGCCATCACATCAAAAGCAAATTGCAAGGCTGCTAGCTTGTTATTTCACCTTGTATGAAAATTCGCCATAAAAATGTCTCTTTTACCACACATCACTTCGAAATATAAAAGTGCATGTTGCTGTATCTGTAGGCACTCCTGTCTCACAATTTCTAGCGTCCGCCATGTTGTTATAACGGATTGTAGTAAACTTCTATGTATGACAGTTTATCCTGTAATAGCATCCTATTCATACCAAAATTTGTGATTTCGTGAATACCGGTCAGATGATTCAAAAATTGATGTGAGGGACGCACAATTACCGGCGCACGCACAAGCACATATATAATACACGGAGATCTCAAAAGCTAATTGTTTTCCTCTGTGGGAATAAGAGAGTACATTCCGAATGGCAACTGCCACTTTCGTTACGTCTTGTACACAAATGTACATTTGCAGCTTTTTTTCTTTAACCCAGACTTAAATCCTAATGTCGGTGAATTTCCAGCAACATTCGCCGTACTAACTTTTTAACTCGCAATTGTGCATCTACACTTACACATTTCTATAATATTACGTTATTTTGATAGGCCATTTCCGAGAACACCGATGTGCTGTGTTTGGGCTTCATGTAGAATTTCATTTTGACTTGTACGAAGAAAACTACATTGACAGTCTATATGTGTTGCATACCGACGTGAGAATGGCCACTAATATAAAATAAAAACAGTCCTCGCAACTTCATTATATTGCTGTTGATAAAATAACACAGTACAGGGCCTTGTACTGTATTATTTTATTAATAACAATCTAATGAAGTTGGGAGGACTGTTTTTATTTTATATTAGTACATTGACAAATAATGTAGGTTAGTAACTCCAGATATCACTGGTGCCTATTTCATACCGTCGGAGATCAAATCTCATTACTACTAGGAAAACATGTACTGGCCTTACAACAGACCTCAGCAAAATGAATTTTTAAATCACTGTCTCCCGATCCGCTCTTTGGTTTCCAAAGGCCCACGTAGGTTTGCTACAAAATTTCTGAATGCACTATCTGTCCGAATAACTGGGATCGTGCGATACTTTTATTAAAGAGATCCCCCTAGACGGTTGCACAAGTCAGGTTCTGGCTATACCTTCACCGTTTCCTGCTCACATATAATCATTTTTCTTCTTAGGTACCTGGAAACTGTTCAGGTTCTTTTTGCTAATCGTGAAGTATGGTGGGCACGACTAGAATGCTTAATGCGACGAGTGGTCAGGATTGCTGCCTCACGCGGGAGTGGCCTGGCGAATCCATCACTTGTATTGCCTAAAGAGCAGCAACTTTGAACTTAGTGTCTAGGTCATGTTACTGGCCCGCCTTTCGCAGTCCATTCATCAGCTTCCAACTTCCATAGAGCTGCTGAGCCTAGGGTTAATACAATTAAGTTAAGCGTGTCAGTCCTGTGTATTCCACGTAACCTGTCCGGCTGTGCATGCAACTCTGTGTTTGCCAGTAATTTTGTAACAACTGATAGATTTCAATGAAACTCAGAAGGAATGATTTGCTTCAAATAATATTTTCTTGAAATTTCTCATTCATAAAACCAACATACGCGCATCTAATGTACTTAACAATGAAGTTCTTTCTTTACTCCTACACTTCCGGCGGACCTACGCCACCTTCAGTGGCTCTATACACAAGTACTGTACACTCGCTAAAGTATAACAAGTTACCATAGTAATAGATATTACATCATAGTGATTTCCTCAACTAGATTAACCTTTTAAATCCTAGCTTTTGTTTCAGTCTGAACTCTTCTACCTACTCACTGTACGTGCAGAGGGTTATTGTTGCACCTGACTACACTTAACCTTTTAAAGCCTAGCGGTAACTTTACATACGACCAGGTTTAATATTAAAAAATTCTACGTGGTGCCCACATTGCGTTTATATGTTTTGTACGGATCTCAGAACAAACAGTAACTTTTGCCTCATAAAACATTAAGAGATTGGTTTTTATAACCGAAGTGGAGAGTGTTTACAGCGCGGTACGCACTGAGTCCTTATATAAAACAGACACGCTTCGTCTTTAAAGGTTTAAAAAATGTAATATCTTGTAAAATATGTTAAAATTCTACTTTCTTGGTATAATACAATAGTAACATGTATTATATCGTAGTGATTTCTGATTTTATGACAGAGAAATATCTCACAATGTACGGATAAATAAGGTTAAAATTTTCTTGGAAGTTGAACGGAAACAAGTTCACAGTTTTATGTGCTACGAATTTTAAACGGAAGTGATATTAGTGCAGCTTATTGTGTGATCTCAAAGTGTGCGTATCTTAATGGACCTCTCAGGACTATACAATTTTGGTTTAGTTTATCCATTACTCAAATGGTTTACTATGGAATTATGATGCAAAGCAACACCTGCGAGCTCGAAACGCTAATCACCAGAGCCGTTAGGATTTCTAACAGTGCAGCTGATATTTCTGTTCTTCTCGGATGTGACAGTGCCTAAGTGGGTGATGGTGCCCGACGGCTCAAGACAGCATAGTGATCTGATCTTCAAAGATCGATTGCACGTTTTATGTCTCGAAGGTGATGCCACGAAGCTGTGTGGAATCACCGGGCACATGTGAACAAGTAATGCAGTGCTCCATCCCAGAAGAACGGAGACTTTAGCATCGGAGATTCTCGCAAACCTGAAGGCAGGAGACAACTTGCGTGATATAGACTTAGAAGGAAGGATATAGTCTATGAATGTGACAGCGTCGTTAAATAACACACATAAAAAATAAGGGAACGAAAATTATTAAAGTTAGTATTGGGTGAAGCTGTATATCATATGATGTAACTGACTGATGTTAGGTACAGCGACATCTTTGCAAACTCGTCATAGGCTTTACCATGTTGATGTGAACCCGAAAACACTTTAGAAAGGTATTATTTGTTCAGTCTCAGGGACAGAGCTCTGGTCAAATTCAGACCTCTCAGTAGGTTACTTTTATTGCATAAGGTAGTTCGAATCTATTCTGTAGAACCCCAAAAAATCGAGGCTGTTTGCAGAAGTATACCTTATAATATAGTGTGAATGTAAAACTTTTGTAAAATATTGTAAACATGCGCTCTACGTAAGTACAGTCGAAGCCGGTTATAACGACGTTGGTTTAGGCGTCACCTCTTCCATGACGTCAGATATTCTGAAGTGCCCATTAATCCCTCACTGTTAACCATAACATTATACTCCTCGGTTATAACAACATTCGTTTATAACGACACAAAGTATTCCGTCCCTTTTTTGACGTTATAACCGAGTCAGACTCTATTTATTATGACAACAGATTGTGACTGCCGCATGCGAAAAGTGACGCTCGTCCTTATGTTAGAGCGGAAGCCGCCACAGGCAGAGAGGCAACTGGAACTGTATTACTGCGACTACATAAAGACGGGCTGACATTTGTTGTGAGTTGACTGGAATGTGGAGGTGGTAATCCAACAGAAACTGGCACCGTCTGAGAACTGAGCCTCTCGTAACTATCAACATGATTACTGCCTGCAGGGATGTGGTGCAATGTACTTTCATACGTAGTTGTCACTGCTTCGAAGGAACCTGCTGTTTCCATCTTCGGGGTAGAAGGGTGTCATCTATACTGCACCCTGCACACCGAGGAAAAAATTCTGCGGAGAAGTTGTTGTTACTTGTCATTCAGACTGTCAGATTTTGAGTAATGTACACAGAAGGGAACGGGGAACACTATATGCCTCGACTATAGCAGACTCATTGTTTAAATAGCAACACATTCGACCTGAGGTCACTATCTTCGAGTGCAATTTAACAGTATAAGACAGTTCTAAAAATTTTGCCTGAAACATTTCTCATTATAAGAAGAATTCAGCAAAATACTGTCATAAACGTACATGTGTAAGTCTTCATGTAAATTACCCGTTATTGTTGTCAGGTATTAATGTAACTTGAATTTTCGTAACAGATTTTCGAAAAAGAATCAAACATCAAATTTCAAGAAAATCCGTCCAGTAGGACCCGAGTTGTTCCATGTGGACAGACAGACGGACGGACGGACGGACGGACGGACAGGCAGACAGGCAAATACGATGAAGTTAATTGTCGCTTTTCGCCATTTTGCAAGCGCACCTAAAAATCCACCGGGACGTAGACTATACGGAGTACAATTTTTCACGTATATGCTCAACCTCTATTGGCAATCCTTTCAAATTCGCCCTTCAGCTAACACCTTAACTTTAGACGCATTATATTTGGAGATTATGACAGGGTCGTAAAACTAAAGCACGGGCTGACACGTGGTTTCCTTCCATTAAAATTGGAATGTGGAAAAACTGGGGCTATTCATTTTTTATTGCTGGTAATGAATATATTGCTCCTGGTCTCAAACAGTTTGCAAAATGAAAAGAAATGGCGCAGCAATATATTTTCTATTTTATTGCTGAATTTAGCGTATACGTTTCTTCTCTCTTCTGTCGTATTTATCATCCTGACCTTTTTAAATACATTTCGCAATATTCATGTCCCTCCTCTTCGTAATTAATAATTCCTCTTCCGAAGAAAGAATTTTGATTACTTGTGACCTTGATCGACTCGTGTGTTATAAACGAGACCGTTAGAATGGGAATTCTCCATCGTCTTAGGTTTTTATTTCGGAAACTGGATGTCTTTCCTTCATGAGTTTGAAAGAAAGTGACTTAACAGATGTCATATTTATTACAGTACCTATAAAATTGTGAGAAAACTTCATAGTGATTCTTACGGTATTTAACAGCACTATTTCAAGTTTTATATTACTTACAATGTGCATTTTATCGTAAACCAATTAACACTAGCTAATTCACAATGATAGAACACTTTGTATTAAAACTGCACGAACCCCTCGTGCAGTTTTTAATACAAACTGTCCTGTTGTTGTGCATTAATTGGTGTTAATTAATCTATGATAAAATGCACAGTGTCAACAATATAAGATTCACAAAAGCCCAGCAGGCAAAACTTACCTACGCACACAAGCAGGGGTTCGTGCAGATTTTAATACAAACTGGCCCATTATTGTGGTTTAGTTGGTGTTAATTGGAGTACTATTTCAAATTGCGGGTTACAGAGTGATTTGTTCTTGGTTTGACGACGTTTTATTACATCGCAGTCAATGTAACGCCGAAAGGTAGGATCAGTATTTAGAGAATGGATTACAGCCAACAAAACTGTATAATGTCTTTTTATTATAACACAGACTACATGTTTCGACTGAATTTTACAGTCATCATGTACAAAATGTAAAAGGTAAAAATTCTTAGTAACTGATGTCTCAAATTTACATAGATTAAAAAAAATTTGGAAATAAAATGAAAGTGTAATTAGTTAGAAAACTGTTTAAAACATATGGTTTTCCTGGTTTGGTGATCTTTTCCAGTGTGGCGATTGGTGGAATAGATAACCAAACCACGAAGCCCATATGTTTTAAATATTTTTATAACTAATTACAGTTTTATTTTATTCCAAAACTTTTTTAACTTACGTAAAATTGAGATCTCGGTTACTAAGAATTTTACCTTTTACATTTTGTATATGAAAGCCCTGAAGATGATTGTAAACGGCAGTAGAAACATGTAGCCTGTATTATAATAAAAGGACACTATGCAGTTGTGGTGACGGTAGTTAATTCTCTTAATACTGATCCAACTCACAACAGTATGCCTAGCATGAAGTTTGGAAGGTAGGATGCTTAAATATTTCATTGTTTAATCACACCGCTACTCGACGTGGAAGAGAGTGGAGGGAAACAAACGTGGCTGAATTTAAGATGCTGTTCCATCATACGTTTTAAAGGACTAAAGCAGGAGTACAGAAATTCGGGGACGAGGTCGACGTGGCAACTGAAGTTTTTAAGGTGGCCCCTAATATCTGTGGACCCTCACGACGTAGCTTGCTTAATATCACTTTTATGGCTCCTAGAATTTTTACGTGGCTTCTAGATACTACGAAATTCTGTGCACCCCAAGTCTAAGGAACACCACGACAATCCACTGTGAAGATAGCTGCTTAAATCACAAATAAGTTAAAGGTGTTAAGAACAAGTTAGAATATGGGATCGCAGAGTAGCAATTTCACTGCGTCCTCACTTTTCCCTTTTCTTAATTATCTCCGGAAAAGGAACGCAATTAACGCCTTTCACAGACGATATATGATATTTAAATATACACAGTCGAACTCGGTTATAACGTCATGAAAGGGACTGAAAATTTTATGTCGTCGATAAACGAGTATCGTTGTAACCGAAAGAATAATGTTACGGTGAACAGTGAGGAATTAATTGGTACCACAGAATATCTGTCGCTATAGACGATGTGTCGTATAAACTGATGTCGTTATAACCGGGGTCGACTATTTTTAGATATATGCAGGCGTAACATTTCAGGTGGACGCCAGCTTTCTTTCGTTGTTATCGATAACAAGGAAGTTACGTAATCTTTGTGTACGTACGTAATCAACAGAGAAACACACGTGTCCTTCAGGCAGAATGTCTGTTATTTTTGCCAGATTTTCAACAGAATTTGAATGTGTAAACCGTCTTTTATAATTCATACACCGCCTCCCCATTATGCGGTAATTTGCACTGTTTCTGTTTCGCTTTTCGCAGGTCAGCAGACGAAACCGGACTCTGATGCCCGCAGATCAACTCTCAATGCACCCATTTCGAAGAAGCAGAATCCAAGTAAGTACCTGCCTGAACTTTATTTATTACTTCTCGGACAGTGGCGTAAGTGTACCTTTCCAGCCACCCGACATAGGTTACTTATTCGGTGTATGTATGGGATGGTAAACTTACCATAGTGCTATAAATCCTATGTTCTTGTTTTATCCTTTTGAGGTTTTGACGTATGCTAAGTTTCATGATTTTTCGTAATTTAGACAAAGATGGTATGTAGCTAATTTATATTATTTTGCTTTAAGATCGCAGAAAACTGCAGTTTCCCGTTTGTGTCTCCCATCATCCCTCAGAACTACAAACATATCTCTTAGGATACTCTGTAGGTTGGTTCTCCTTCCGCAGCTTGCCCTCTGACCGCTGTCAGTGAGTTTACATGCTATCGGAATCAAATAACTCACCACATGTTGGAATATCACATCATTCTGGACCTGTTAACTTTTATATGTACCATTAAATTAGATAAGTCTGTGTAAAAAATTCAAGTTTTTATTTTATTTTTCACAAAAACTGCAATTTCTTCGTCGAATTGGCCTGCCTGCTTAGGGAGGGCAAACTCTATATAATAGTAGTACTGACAAATGCACACAAGTACATTGAAGTTAGTTTACATACGCAGTTACTTTCTACATGTTTCGGCCAACCATGTGGCCATTTTCAAGGAGGTAAAATACATAGGATTGATATATTAAAGAGTATAAAATGAAATTACAGCAGTGTGAGAACCAGTCCACAGATCTAAAGTAACAATCCTGTAAACCGATATGTCAAAATACATAAATATAAGTTGTTGTTATTGAGAAGTGTGTTATTATTAATTGGGTGGTATACACAAATATTTCATCTAGTAATTCACAATCCTGTAATAATAGGAATATGTAAGTGTTACGTATTTTATAATGCATTATTAGATATTAAGTACGATGCTCATTCAAATGAAAAGAGGAAAAATTATATAAAGTGATTCATTACAAAAATAGATGGAGAGTATGATGAAGGTAATCTTCAGTGCAGTCCCCACAACGTTCTGCCCACCTCATCCAGCGTTCCACTAAAGCATAAATTCCTCGGCAGATGAAGACTTTTGGTAGCTCTGCCAGCGAGTCACTCACCGCCTCCTTTTCCTCCTCATCCGATGTGAAGTGACGTCCACGTAGAGTGTCTTTTAGGGGTCAAAAGAGGTGAAAATCGCTGCATACCCAATGTGGTGAATATGGCCTTTGGGGTAACACTTCCAATTATAAAGTCTGAGTCTGTTTCGCGGTGTGACGGGCTGTATGAGTGCGGGCGTTGTCACGCTGCAGACACGCGCACTCGGAAGGCAAACTGCGTCTTTTTGTTTGAAGTGCTCGCTTCAATTTATTCCGAAGCCTATCGCTATACTTTTCACTCTTCACTGTTTTTCGTTGCTCCAGGTAATGTTCAAGAACCACTGCTTCAACTTCTCCGTTTTCCGGTTTTCATTTTAATGACCTTTGCAATTAAAATTATAATTATAAAATATCTTACACTTCACATAATCTCATTACTACAGGATGGTGAATTCTTTTCGTTTCATTTCGTTTCGTAGTCCTTACCTCTTCTACCTACTCAGAGTAGGGGTCGAGGTTGTTTATTTGCATTTGAATACACTCAGACACACACCACAGTCGGTAGGATTCCTCTGGACGAGGGATCGGCCCGTCGCAGAGACCTCTACCTGACAACATAAAGGATGGTGAATTACTACGTGAAATATCTGCTATGCCATCCAAACAAATCTTGGTGTATTTATTAATAACAGCAACTTATAATTATGTATTTTAGACTCCTGGTTTTCGTGATTGGTGTTCTATATCTGTGGCTTGGTTCTGATATTCCTGTAGTTGTACCCTGTAGTTGTATTAATCATTTGTATTTTACCTTGCCGAAGATGACCACATGGTTGGTCGAAACATGAAGGAGGTCGTTGTGTACATAAAATATTTTCAGAATACTTGTGTGCACTTGCTGGCACTACCATATGTATATTCTGCTAATGCACTGATTGTGGACCATATACAGAGCAAAATGCCTTTACTCCTGACGTAGTTGTTGCTTTCAGTGCTACAGCATTTCGCACCCACCAACTTTCTTTCTTGAAAGGAAGACAACACATCCGAAGATGTGGATATTAACGCCTTAAATTTTAAAATACATCTTTTTTTCTCAGCCTTTTATTCTCATTTGCAAAGTGAGATATTATATACAGTGTAGTGGACCTGAGTAGTTTTCTGCCCACTTTAAATACCCTTTAAATACCAGGTTTAATAGCACTTAGGTCATGTGGAATAGAATCCTTGCTCGCTAATGGACAGAGAAGCAGGAAGATGTGAGAATTAATAGGTGCTTAGCCGTTGTTGCTACACAAAAGTGGGGAAGGGGGGGGGGGGGTGATGTTGCTGAATCATACGCAAGCGTACAGCACAAGGCGGTGATGACAAAGGGACAAGAATATTCGCCGGCACATCAAGTAAGGAAGATCTTCATGCTGGATCATATCGTGACATACAAAACTGATAAATTTAAACTGAAATGCTCATTATGGATATGTTACTGGAATCAAACGGTACAGGAGAAACAAAAACCACTCTATTAGCAAACCTGTTTTTAAAATGATCCTATAAATGCAGTTATCAGAATTTAATAGACAGAACCCTCGACTATTTCTGTTTTCAAATTTTTTGTAGATGTTGCTTTGAAGAATGCAAATTGGAATATAAGTGAACGTTTCAAGATAGCTCAACCGTGTCCATCTCAAATTATACGATATATTACAGGTGTTGAAATACAGCCGGTACTTGTGGAGATTGCTGCTACTCTCGGTCTACTTTACTTCCTTAAAAGACAAAGTAGGGCCATACTAGCGTAATTCTGTGTGTGTGTATGTGTGTGTGTGTGTGTGTGTGTGTGTGTGTGTGTGTCTGTGCTTGCGATCTCACCTTCTCAACTAGCTGACCGATCGTCACGAAACTTGATATGGAAGTTATGCCATTTGAAGTCACCCTAAACTCGCACCACTTTCATTTCCTATAACCAAGAACGACAAGACGGGTGCCGGAATTTGTGGGGCCGGAAGGACACTAGCACCACTAATTTTCGGATCCTGAAATGGCGTGAAGTAATGCAGATCGGAGGTCGTGGGGAAATATGCAGCTTCTATTAAAGGATGTGTTTTGAGAACGCGAAATATCAGTATGCGGTTTAAAGAATTTCTTTAAGGATCACTAATAAACGACTAGCATGTGAAATTCGGTAGGGAAGTTGATGGTAAATATTTTCCATGAATTATGATTTGTATGATTCCAAAGATGACAGCGATGATAATCCTTGAAGTTACGAAGTTCGAGGTTACATTTGCTCCTGTGCATGCCACGGAGGCATATGTGGAGGGGAGGTATAATCCAAGCGTTCTTTAACCCCGACTCTGGATGGATGTAAGCCCTTTCCGCTTAACTTCGAGGAGGAGACCGTGGTGTCAATTAAAATGGAGGCCAGGAATCTGAGGTTATAGCCGACAGATTTAACGAATGCAAAATCTGACAATAATGACAAGAATAGAGATGTAGATCTAGAAATTTATGCAATAGAGAGTAGGCTTTGGGGGTTATACTCGCAATTCCGTGTGTGTTTGCACATTACAGTGCCAAGACAACGTACATCACGTAGACATTTTGCTTTGTGGGAAAGGGATCAGTGTGTTTCAGATTAAAGGCATCTTCCGCTGTTCACCACTGGGTGCACAGTGTTTAACCTTATTCAAGTTAAAACAGTTGAAGACAGTTACGACTGTGGGAGATTTGGAATTGTCACGGATGTGTTAAGATAAATAAATACACAGGTAAACATATACGTCTGTACACGGAGTCATATCACAGAAAATTCTAATCGTATGTTATCACTGTTTTAAAGTACTAGCTATATGGCCAGGAGCAGATGTGTAGATAGATGTACTGTACATGTGCTGTTATGATATCGAATTCTCCGGTCAACACTGATGCTCTGTGTTTTGTAACTTGCTGTCGATTGTCTTTTAACGTACCGCTACACATGTTACAACATGCTTTGAAGAGGATGTCGAAACTTATTAGTGAATATCATACAAATGAACGCTTAATGAGAATGTGTATCGAATCCTAAAGGAAACCTTGTGCCTTGCCTCCAGTCTTTTATTACCTTCAACACGGCCTATAAAACGTATTTGTCTGTGCCGCGGGTTACCACGGTTCGCCATCCATAGAATACTTGCTCAAAGCCGACGTGATTTCGAAACACTTCTCTCCCGGTTTAATGGCCCCTCGTTATTGGCCGTATTATGGGCCATAGCTCTAGGCTGGCAATTGTGGCGCCTCTTCACGTATAAGCGTCTGACCAGTCAGTGCTTTCCGCTCAAAGTCTGGAGGTTCTTAATAAATGTTACGGCTTCCTTCATTGCCTCAAATAAACATATAAAACTTGAGGTTATTCTGAATACGTACACCCGTTTTAATAAGGCTTACTGGCATGGAGCTTTAAATAATTGTGTATAATCCTTCTGTAGAAGAAAGTGTGGTTATTACGCTAGTATGCGCGGTACGAACAGATTTTTGACAAAGAACACAGATCTCAAATTTGAAGAGAGTTTTAGAGTAAGAAAATCTGAATATCTGAGATACAAAATACAGAACTCTGAGAGAAAATTTTATAATGAGGAGCTTCATAATTTGTATTCCCTCCCAATATTGTCAGCGTGATCGAATCAAGGAAGTTGAAAGGGTCCGGGCATTTGGGATGTATGGAGGTAGGTGGGAAATATGTACAACTTGAAAATCAGAAACGCTAAGTGCTAAAAGATACAATTGTCTAGCTGTAGGCCATGAAGGCGTATGGAGAAACTAATGTGTAGCTCCACTAATGCTTATCCTTGGCAGTAAGTAGAGGTCAGTGTTCAGATACACTTCTAACGTACCCACTGATTAGCAGGCTGGGAGGGCTCCATGGCTTGCTGGACTGTTGAGAGAACAGAACAACTTCTAGCCTCTGTCGAGGATCGAACATGTTATTTCGGGCTTCCGGCGCCATAGCCAAAGCGCCGTACCGACTGTGCTACGCACATGGCACGGTAATACTGATCTGGACCTCTAAGGGACCGTTACTCATCGAGGGCTTTGGTGCAAGAAGTTAGAACAATAAATTACGGCTGTAAATTTGTAAGACCTGATGCTGCTGCTGCTGATGATGACGACTTGAGGAACAGAAACGTGTAAACTTTTCTTTATGTTGAATAGGCCGCCTTAATTTAAATTTATAGGGCCCTGACAATGGTGCAGGAATTAGAGAAACAATCTGCTTCTTTCGTTCTCTGCGCGTCTTCCTGAATTTTTAAAGAAGTACGACGTTTCGGGAGCCGGTTCTGCTTCCTTCTTCCGTTAAAAATCAGTACAAATGACGGAGTCCAATATAGGAAGGTTGCTTCAGTAAGCCCTTTCAGATTACGCGGTTCTGGGAAGTGACGTCTTTCAAGGGTAGGCCTTTCTACCCTGAAGAAGGGAGAAGATTTCGCCGAAGTGTTGGTACAAATCGACGAAACTACACAGCGTCACACCTTGCAAGACAGTAATTTTAAAACAAACAGTAGTGTAAAGGGGAAATGTAGTAATAGATCAGTGTAAGTGAATACGAGGTTTGAGGTGTTCAGAGAGCTGCTGGTGGAGAATGAAGTGTGCTGGGACTTGATCCAATATACATTGATATAAATTGTGGTAAAGGTTTAGGAGGAGTTTTGCTGCCTCCATCTTCATAGTCGTCCAAATATTGAGGCAGTTAGCGGCTCCGAAAAGTTGGCACCTCTGTACCAATATACAGTGCATCATATTCCAGAAGACTGGGAACATAAATTTGATGGCAGCAGACACTATGGCAGTGGTTATACAAAGAATATGAAATGCGATTTCGTGAAAATGTTAATAAAGATATGTAACAGTCCTAACTTCAGTCTTTGGAGAGTTCAAAAAGACTTTTCATGTAGCTTTTTGAACGTGAGCTACAGAAGTCGTGGGATGTAAGGTTCTGCTGTTTGGGCATCGCGTTTGGATTTATTTTTTCCTGGACTTTTTCAACATCGGGCGCAAAAAATTAACAACAAGAAATTAATTAAACCCTGTGTTTTCGGAGAGACGGCAGGTCCCCTTCATCAGGCTAAAAGTGCGGTCTAAACCTACCCAGTCTTGCCCAGAGGGTGAAGGTTACTTTGCTTGTTGGGATGAGTTGACTAGTTTCTTGAGTATATTTTTAACCTGAAGAAAGCACTGAGGGTTTCCTCTGTAACGCAGCGTTTTATTAATTTCGTATTCTCGTTTTTAACACGATATAATATACAAATTTCAACACGTAAATAATTCCAGACCTAGTAGGCCTGTTTTTAGTTTAAATTCTGATATGCATCCTGTTACTGGTTTAGTAGCATGCACTGCCAACTTAACAACAACGTAACCTTCTCCTTACATTCTGTAACACACGTAAAACAGTCTGTATCATTAATTATTGTTCTATTTAGCAGTCCTTCATCGAAAACGAGCCCCGTTATCCTGGGATAATGCGCACCGCGCTTGAGTGGCAGTTGCCCAATGTTTCAAGGCCATCTAATGGCCTCATCTTCAAGGGTCAGTTGTACCATGAAAACTCATGCAGGCCTGTACGGACCGCATAGGCTATGTGTCGTAGATATAGAATGGTTATAAATGAAGGAAACAAAAAATGTGGAAGAAGTTATTGGACGCCTGTTTTCACGTACCGGAACTGTTTTACAATTTTCTCTAAGCAGCTTAAATGAACTACGCAAGACCTGATCCAGGATAACTGATTTCGGGCAGAAATTTGAAGCTGGTAACCACCAGAATATAAAGCAGACGCGCCATATTTCCATTATTTACGTATGTTACCGCCAGATGGTGCTGCAACATGTGACCGTACATTCTGCTGTCGCTGCAGGTCGAGAATTACTCGGTAAGATTGGGTCACTTGCAGGCCTCAGTGAGCAGCGTAAGCACGGCACTGTTTGTGGACATTTCTGCTGGTCTGTCATTTCCATGGACATAAAACGCAAAATTAATCTCCTTTACAATAATATGGCAGCAACAAACGCCAAGGCTCATATCGGTATTACAGCGTTGTCATTGTTGCAATCATGTTCTTTGCTGAATGAAGGCTCTTTTGGGTTCTTATCCATGTGAATATTCTACTAAACTATCTTTAAACAATTTTAAAAGCTCATAGCATGCATATTCAGTGAAATCATAATTTTGGAGTGTCTCTGAAGAAGCATAATACGTCATACAGTTAAACCTGCCTATAGAGGAACCGCAAGGGTCTGAAATTTTTCCGTTTCAAGAAGGTTCCGTTTAATACAGGTACTTGAAGTTAAGATCGTCTGACCTTCAGATCCTCGGAACTAAATTTTTCTGGTATAGACAAGTTTCCTTTGCGCTCCGGTTCCTTTTGAGGCAGGGTTTTTTTTAGCATGTTCATAGAAGCCTTAACTTTGGAAAACGTAACTATTAATGAGAACTGCTAAATTTTCTCTCTGAATTTCAACAAGAATTCCGCTATTTAGGCTTAAATATGCCCTCATATATATCCAAATGACTTCATGTGAAAACAAACGTGTGGAAGTGTGTTGCTGTTGATAATGTGCAAAGATAAAATCAGTTAAGGGAATCTGAAGTTACGTAGCGAGACATGCAATTCCAACATTTGAAAACATTTTATTTTGTTGTATTTAATTAACTTTTTGAGCTGTTAATTTCAGATTTCACTTTTAGCTTCTGAAAGCTATGTTACCGCTGACCACCGAACCGGCAGAACAGGTCAGGTAAGCAGTATATGTCTAATTAGGCTGGACATCTGCAGCATACGTATTACTGTGTTCGCGCATGCGTACGTGGGGGAAAGTCAGGGTGCGGATAGTGAAACGTGACCCGGATAGAAAAGGAAGTTTAGGTGCGTAAAAGTGACTTAGTAAAAAGTTCCAAATATGATAATTATGTAATTACGTTCAGATACAGGTTGCTTGTTTATTTACCATGACATGTGCTAAGAATGAGGGGGGGGCGGGGGAGTGAATATATTTACTTCATTACAAATAGGGTGCTTGTATTTTAATATACTATGTTATTACGCCTTTCTCAACACGTCATTAGCCTTGGTATTCATGCGTTGAAAAGACAACGGAGAATTGTCAACAACACAAGAACACTGTGTGAAAAGAATTATGAAGGAAACGTGCCTCTGCTGGGACCTGAATAAAAGGGAATCCTGTCTTTAACGGAAAAATTTCATCTTCCGGAGGATGTTTAATTTAACTTCATGTACGTGTATTAAATCGAAACTGCCTGCAACGGAAAAAATTCGACTCGTTACAGTTTCTCTAGAGGCAAGTTTCTGTTTTATTTTTATTGTAAATATATATATTAGGAATGCACAATTCGCGGTTGCCAGGTCGCCATGCCGACTAAATTTTTTGCTGTGGCGCATAATATTTGTGCGTAATCGGTGATGAACTTGCTTCTATTCACCGTTCTGGAACCTATAATATCGATGTGACCTCTACAGTTATCGAAAATTTGTAAACCCCTGAATACGGTATAGATGCTAATGGAAAGTGTATCGTGTGGAACAATCTGGAATAAGCGTAATGGGATATAAGCTAAGGTAAAAACTTTCTCTGTGCACACCATGAAGGTGTATGGGGGGAGGGACTTTGTAGTTCCTCTTCGTAACCTCGATGCCTATGGTCCTTTACCTCCGTAGAAGCTGCCCGTTATCCTTTGACTAGGAAGCTGGGTGGGTCTCAGAGGCAGTCTGATCACTTTTGGACTACAAATTTTTAGACAAAAACATAACGTTAAGAATTTCATAAATTTGGATTTCCGTTACATATAAAAAAATTCAACTGACCGAAATCAGAATTGCTATTTTACCATGAAGATAGAATAAGTAGGATTCTGCGAAATAGCGTCAACTGTCTGCCTGGATACACAGCGGTGTATTGCGGCGGCGTTTACCAAGAACGAAATTCAAGCGAAAGGGAATTCTGCTTAGTAGTTACGAAGGTGGTGGAAATGAATGTTAATTTTATGCGTGATGTGCGGACCGCATTGATGTCGACACTGCATAGTCTTAACTATTTTTAAGTCAACCACAAATGAATAACTTACAAGTAAGGGTAAGGCCACGTTTATGTTGTTGCTAGTGTTTGGGATACAAACTTATAAACAACTGATTAAACAAACAAATAAATAAATAAATGACTGACTGACTAGCGAACTAATTGATTGAGTGACTGACCGACTAAATAACTAACAAACTAGCCAATTCCATGAATCAGATCCCTCTTTGAGGGCGAAAAAATTCCACATAATCAAGAAATTTTCCTCAATGCAGCGCACTTCAGGGTGCACTAACACTTCCTAAGAGCCCACCACTGATCCCTAAGCCAGACGACGCCAGTCCACGCCCTCCCGTCCTTTTTCTTTAAGGTCTATTTGACTGTTATTCTCACATCGTCGTCTACTATGGAAGCATTACTTGAAAACAATTTTCACCTTTTCTTTAGTCTTAATTACTCGAAAATTCTGCAGGTGAATATATGTCACGTAAATTTAATGTGTTCCATGTCCGTGCACTGTATCATACAAAACACTAATCACCAACAAATGCAGAAAGAGAGTTTTATCATCAATCGTAACACACTCCTACATGTTTCGACGCTGCTGGGTGATCTTCAGAGAGAACTTTTCGTTACCGTTAGACAGGGGTTGCACTTTACAATCGAGTGAAG
>BLKM01000358.1:383310-427546 GCA_013340265.1 Coptotermes formosanus | reverse complement strand
TCACCAACAAATGCACAAAGAGCGCTTTATCATCAATCGTAACACACTCCTACATGTTTCGACGCTGCTGGGTGATCTTCAGAGAGAACTTTTCGTTACCGTTAGACAGGGGTTGCACTTTACAATCGAGTGAAGATGTGCTGTTGACTGTGTACTGCGTTGTTTTTGGAGGCGTGAGGCCCGGACCGCGAAGGGTTCACGCCTCCAAAAACAACGCAGTACGCAGTCAACAGCACATCTTCACTCGATTGTAAAGTGCAACGCCTGTGTAACGGTAAGGAAAAATTCTCCCTGAAGGTGATCCAGCAGTGTCGAAACATGTAGGAGTGTGTTGCGATTGATGATAAAGCGCTCTTTGTGCATTTGTTGGTGATTAATGTTTTTTATATGTCACGTACTCTAAGTTAGTGGAAGTGTTTTTAAATAGGCCATAAATAAAACAAAGTGGGCAGATCCTTACTGCAACAAAGCCTGAATGTCACAGTAATGAAGACTGATATCTGAGGTCCTTGACTCACGTCACTGAGTCTACTGAAATCAGTATTAGGCATAATAATTCTATACATTGGAATGCAGACTAGTAAGCTTCTTTCTGTCACATTTCCTATATTACTTAAATCCATGCATTTATAAAGACCGTGTCTTGACTCTGTACCCTTTTCGTCCTTATTTGAAAAGGCAAAATTATTCCTGTTTTTGGATAAACACATTTTTCTTCGTTATTAAGTCTCCTGTCCTGTGTGATTGCTCTAGAAGCACTTTTTATCTAACGATGTGTTGGACTACATGGCATCGAATGCTAGAATAACTGGTGAATGGGAAATGGTTTCATAGGAGCATTTGTGTCCCAACAGGGGTCCCATCTGATCATGTGCCCGGAGAACGCGAGGACACTCACGAACAAGAGACACAATGTACATATGAAAGTGACATTGAGGCTGTTCCGCGTACCCATTTTTCCTATGGAAAAGCAATAAGTATTACATATTCTGAGTGTGTCTGGAGCCTTAGTTATCCAGAATGCAAAGCGCATTATATTGTCATCTGTGATCTGTCTGGCAGTACCATGTTTTTCCACATTGTGTCAAAAATGGCACGATTTTCGGAAAAAAAATTTAGCATAAAATACGTGTTTTAATTTTCTCTACAAACTTCGTCTGAAATATTTCTTGTTATAAGAAAAATTCATCGAGGTGTTTTCATAAATACGAGTAGTCATACGTTTTCATGCAAAGTACCATTTATTCCTGTCACATTTTAATCAAACTTGAATTTCAAGAGGGATTTTCGAAAAAAACCTCAAATATCGAATTTCATGAAAATCCTAGTGCAAGCCGAGTTGTTCCGGGTGGACGGAGAGACGGATGGACAGAGGACTGGCGAAGCTAATAATTAATCGTTTTTCTCAATTTTGCGAAGACGTCTACGTCAGTCGGTATAACTGGTTTTGCACGCGAGATTTTAAGGCACCACTTCCCGAATACAAGTGCACAATGTTACCGTTACACCACCCTGCTCGGTTACCAGCGTATTGTAACACTGAAACTTGTTTGCTGTGCAGTAGAAAAGGTCATCATATAACATTTTGTTAGGGCCATCGGATACTGTAGCGGTCTGCATTCGGAAACTCTTGTGTCTGGTTTGTTGGCTGCACTGATCAGACTACCAGCTGTAAACCAAGGAATCGGTGGTTAGACACAGACGGCAGCAAAGCAAGAAGTTTTAGGTTTGCGAGTCGTCCCCTCCCGGCCTCCTCCCCACAGGAGGCTACGTCACTCAAGGCAGATAGTCTGCCGCGAAATTTCTTATTTGGGACTTCTACAAAAATTTGTCGAAATATTCTGTTTTTTGTCGAAATTGAGCAAAGAAAGCGGACACTTTACGTGAAAATCTACGTATATTTATGCAATTCGTGTTTATAAAGAAGGTAGACTGTGTTATCTTTGAGGTACAAATTGAGATTTGAGAAACAACTGACGATGTAAACACCTACCCTGTTACATCAGAAATATAAAAACTAGAATGCTTCACCTTTTATGTGGTAAGTACAAACAACATGATATCTCGCCATTTACGACAGAAGTACGCGAAATAAGAAATCTCGATTTTCAAGAGATAAATACCAGAAATAAGCAGCAGAACCTGACAGTCCGTTGCAGGACCCTCATCCACGCAAGCAGCCATTATATTTATCACAAGCCCATTTCTCAGTGGCGATCGCCAATTAACTGAAGTCAGAATAAGACACACACCTGAAGGTTAAATGATGAATCTTGGCTTGTTCAACTATGCTGTTTGAGTTTCAGTCCAAATTGACACCATGACAATCTGATTGTTCGTTAGGCCTGTGTATCACATATTGAGCTGTCACTGTGTGTGTTAATGCGATGAGATGCTGATTTAAAGAGCGATGATGCTTTGGCAAGGCCAAAATCATTCAAGATTCAGACCGGGTGCTTCCGCATTTAAGAAGCTCTACCGCTAAACCAACCTGTCGGTCTTGAATATTAAACTGCTTGACGCGGAAGACAAAATTTGAATCCTCACCTAAGTTAAATCCACAAGCATTCTTATGAATGTTTACCTAGTGTAATCCACAACAATTGTTAAAAATTTTCACTGAATTAAAGTCACTGCCAGAAATTCAACTCTGGTTCCGCCAGGATTCGGTTTTTCGCATAGTCATTATAGTGTCTGAAAAAAGTCTACTAATGTGCACTGTAAATTAATAACACGTGTAGCCAGCGGTTGTCGTGAATCTTTATACAAACCTTCTTAGCAGGTGTTTGCGCCAGTCCTCGAAAACCTTTTAAATTTAAGTAAGATTAAACATTACAAGCTACGTTCTAAAGCAAGTCCCGTTTTACACTAAAAATTTTGTTGCAAGTTGAACGTTTCAAGATTGCTCACTTTTCAGGATATTATCCTTTCTGCCTGCACTTTGCACCTTTGTACAAAAATTAGTAAAATTTTCAGGAAATCTGTAAGTCTTTTTAGTAACTGGGATGAAATAATTGTCCTTTCCTCCATCAAGTGAGTAAGAGCCCTGAAGCCCGTTTAGCTTCGTGTGCTGTGGGTAACTGCCTCGATCTGACCGCTCACCCCTGTTTGGTGCAGCCGACAAAGATGGTGTTGCGATAGTGCGGTAAATTTGTAGTTTAGATAATCGGGGTTCGAATTTCGGTCGGGTCGGCGGCTGTTGTTACTGACAATTCTTTTTAGTTTTTCTGAATCTCTCCAGGCAAATGCCGTTATATCCTCGGTTTCGTCACAACTGTTTCGTTCTAAATCCTTACCAATTCTTCATTTATGAACTATCCAAATGTTCTGCACTGTATATGCTAAATTATTGACAGCGTCGTAAAATGAACCACCAAAAATAGTGTACCGATACCGATACTACTCTATACATTTCGTGCTTTGGTGATTAGAAACAGGGACGTATATGCACTTACTTCTTGAAACCTTAATATTTTGCATCTTTGGTGAATTAATATACATAAATAAGTTAGTTACCAACAAACTGCACTTGTCCATAGATAGATAACCACTCCTATATATATGTAAACTGCACTTGTCCATAGATAGATAACCACTCCTATATATATATAAACTGCACTTGTCCATAGATAGATAACCACTCCTATATGTGTCGGTTATTATTTATAGCCATACTCACTGAGCATAATTATATACAAGACACATACAGCTTTTTGCTCTTTATTTCCTACAAGAGGAAAAATACATTCAAATCCCGATATAGCCCCACCTTCGCTTAGCAACCATAAAACCACGTATAAAGTATTTCGATTTCCCACCACCGTCGATATACCGCCTCGAATTGCGGTGACAAAGTACAGTGACGGTATATCGGGGTTTGAGTGAATTTCCTTCAGGACTGTGAACATCAACATAATCTTTCGCGTCCAAAAATTTTAAAATATTTCTTTATCAGTTATCAAAAAGAGCCTAATGATTATCATTATTAATTTAAGACAAATTTATGTGTTGAACTTAAGATTTATCTTAGCAAATAATACTTTCATGAGCTTACAAGTATAGTTATTTGCACAAATCTTTGTAAAACCCCAAAGCTGGAAGTATTTAATGCAAGAACTGAAAACGCTTGTGTAGGAATATTAAAAATTCGTTACACGTTTTTTTAGAACGGGTAAACCAGGGGTCATACAATTACTAAGTCCTTCGGCCCACGTTAGGTTTGGTAACAAGATAAGCCGCACAAAGATCACAATTCATAAAATTTAATACAAAAATGCAAAAATGTATTTAGATTTGAAAAGGATTAAAGATAGGCAATGTGAATGCTCCATAACTAACTAACTAACTAACTAACTAACTAACTCCATGGAGCAGAGGCCGTCTTCAGAAGCTAACAGTTTCTCAGCTAGTCAAGAAATTCAACGCATTTTATGGAACCCGGAAGTTCATTATCGCATTCACAAGAGCCCGCCACCTGTCCCTATCCTGAGCCAGCTTAATCTAGTCCATGCCCCATCCCACGTCTTGAAGATCCATTTTAATAATATCCTCCCGTCTACGCCTGGGTCTCCCAAGTGGTCGACTTCCCTCAGATCTCCCCACCAAAATCCTGTAGGCACCTCTCTTTTCCCCCATACGTGCCACATGCCCTGCCCATCTCATTCATGTGAATGCTCCATAGCGAAGAATTTTGTCATTTATGCAGTTGAACAGTTCTTTATAGACTAGGAAACGGGAAGTGCGTAGCATATTTTTGCGATAAGATTACTTAGAATTGACATTTAAGTAGGTCTACGAGATTGGTATCGAAGGATAGCATCTAAAGTGGGAAGCACAGTCAGTGAGAATATGAAGTATAATAGCTGTAAATAAATTGTCTCAGAAAACGATGCCCTTTAATTGACGGGACGTAACATGTTCTTATGGTGATTTTAATTACGATGCACATCTCAAAGTAAACGCGCCCCCTGCTGCGTACCCACACAGCCGCCAGCCGTAGTGGAACTTGTTTCTATTTGTTGGAGTCGCCAGCGAGCACTGCGATGTATATGCAAGCCTAAGGGCTAGGCAACACTTCAGATTCCACTGCTGAACGTGAAGTCTACTATCCGGGCGCGTGTGGTGCTTATCGACACGGAAAAGAATTTTTGGGTGTTTTTATTGTGATTGAAAACATAATTTGTTATAATACTGCGAAGATATATGTTTTGGCATTTTCTAGGCCTGTGGTAACTTTTCATAACACATGATTTATAAACGAAGTTAACAAAGATGTGAAGGGACTGACATGTTATAAATTGTTATTCGGCTCCAGCAGTGCTGGGTCTAGATTTATTTGGATTTCAACATTCCGAGGAAGTGCTGGAAATCGGCTATGACCACACCCTTCTCAATTCTTTTCACTTTTCAGTCATAATTAGCTCCATGGGACAGAGTAATTGAATAATTAATAACCCGCTGTATTGGATAAGAATTTCCCCCCTCTTCGTGGAATATAAGGTTCCTAAGGGTTTTCACAAGAGATCGCCATTGGTCTCCATCCTGAGCCTTATGAATCCATTTCACAGCCTCCATCATATTTTTTATGTTACTTTGTGTTATTACCTTCAAATCTTCCAAGTGTTATCCAGTAATTGAGATTAGCTAATTTTATATTATTCATACCGTGCATAGTTATTAATCAAACAAAATATTCGTGCAACTAATGTGCTTTTATTATTGTAAACGTTTTTATATATAAATATTGTAATATAAAGACGTTTACAATATTAATACTGCATTAATTGGACGAGTATTTTATTTGAGATTGTCTCCTTCTAAGAAAAGCTCCCGATTAGGTGCCTGCCCGATTTTTACCTTAGGACAAAAGAAATTCTATTTTCGAAATGCTATGTTGTTTCGGAATACCGAATGACAGGCAAAGCCCACAAACTCAGCAATACTGATTGCCATGTACCATCGTCAGGTTTATTTAAAATTTATTATACGAAGTGTTCAAACAAAGTGTATATGCGTTTTTAGGCACGTTCGCAAAATTTTGAAAGCGACTTTTAGCTGTCTTGTCTGTCTGTCTGTCCGTCCGTCCGCCCGCATGGAACAACTTTGCTCCCACTGGAAGGATTTTCGTGAAATTTGGTTCTTGAATATTTTTCGAAAATCTGTCAAAAAATTGAAGTTTTATTAAAATATGAAAATAATAAGGGGTACTTTAAAGAAGACCTATGTATATGTATAATATCGCTTTGAGTTGTTCTTAGAATGACGATAAAAGTTGTAGAGAAAATCAAAACACACATTTTATGGTCAATAACTTTTTCCCGAAAATCGTGCCGTTTATGAGATAATGTGAAAATATATTGTAGAGCCAGACAGGCCACAGATGACAATATAATAGGGTGAATGGGCTTTGCATAACGGATAAGTAAGGGTACAGGCACACACTCAGAATTGTAATACTTATTGCTTTCCCACGGCAACAATGGTTACGCGAACGCACCTCCATATTACCTTCATATGTACTTTGCCTGTCTTGTATCTCCTGTGCACGTTACATGTACAAGTCCTCCCATTCTCTTTGATTTTAATCCCGTAATACTATTTGACGACGAAGTACAGATCATGAAGCTTCCCCTTACACACTTTTCTCCACCCCCCACTTTCTTCCTCCCCCTTAGGTCCAAGCATCCTCTCAAGCATTCATAATCTAGGTTTTCAGCCTGCAGTCATTTTCATATTTTTCTTATGAACTGTCTCCTATGCAATTATATAATTCATGAAGTAACGTGTACCACGTGCCTTATTGATAAATACATTGACTGTAAAAACAGCCCTTGTTCACATTTGTTACACAGAACACACATCAACAGCTGTCAGCAACCTGATATTTGATACAACTTAGGAGAAGTAGTCGCCAGCAAATTACGACGCCTGTGTCCTAAACGAGAGGTGACTCACTTAGGCTGTTAATATCTAGAGACGTTGATGACTTTGAGCTACCTGCTGGTCGAGTTTGAAAGCGGTAAAAATCGCCAAGGGCAACTTTTTACGTTTTGTCTATCAGTAGTTGTTCTGCTCGAGCAGATAGTTTATTCCCCATATCTCGGTAGTATGGCTTCTTCATATTGTGAAGGCGGGAATTTTTCAGATTGTAGTATATTCTGGGACTTGACACTATGCACTTAAGTACGCCGACGGTTCGGAGAAACATGCTCCTTCTATTTTCAGACTTGAAGGAGTAGGGCCTAAGTACATGCTGGGTCGCCTAGGGCAGGATCTTAAGTCAGTACCATTTGTCATAAACCCCACGTCCCTAAGGTCCGTCTTGGGGATGTCCCTACATCTCCTACTCGGTCTTCCAAGCGAGCGTCTTTTAGTGTGATTTCTCAGCCAAATTTTTACCTTCTCATTCTAGCTAAATGAGTTATCAAAAAATCGAAGATACGGATTATAAACCTACATTATGTAGTTCTTTTATCATCTCTTCCTCTGTTACTTTAGCCCTCTTGGGTGCAGCTTTTCGCCTTAGTACCTTCTTTTTACATCTCTGTTTCAGTGCCGTTAAACTGGATTGGATTATTATAGTGTAACTTGGTATATGAAATACTCCAAGTACACAACATTTTATTTTAAATGTACGTAAAATACACTGTGTATTTGTACGGAACTCTCCTGCATGTCAAGCATCCTCCTGACTGGCAGAAACGCACACACTCACACTCACACACACTCACACTCACTCACTCACACTCACGCACACACTCACACACACACACACACTCACACACCCACACTCACACACACAGCAAAGAAGAGTTTGCACTGCTTTCATGTACTTTGCTTAATCTGTGTAACTTCGTAATTTTTGCATGTAGTGGCGCTACCATGTTCGGTCCTGACAGCTTTGTGTTGCTGATAGCAGTTACTTTGTGTTGCTGATAGCAGTTACTTTGTGTTGCTGATAGCAGTTACTTTGTGTTGCTGATAGCAGTTACTTTGTGTGATTCGTCGATAGTTTCCGCAACGCAGCAGCGTTCTTCTACGCACATTTCTGAATTAAAAGCGACATTTAAAAGACCGCGTCAAGTCAATCTTACCAGCAATTTACACTGATGTGTCATTGATTATCATGTTATGTCAACAAACAACCGACAGGTTTTGATGTACGGTTTCCAATTTTTAATAGAGCAGAGCGCTGCTGAAATAAATACGCAGAGTAACAAATTCACTGAAAATTACGAAATAATAACACCAACTAATGCACCAAAGAAAAAATATATAATTGTATTCTTAAAAGTCTCCTACATGTTTCGGCGCTGCTGGGCCATCTTCAGGGAGAATAATATTGATACACTGTGGTTGCGTTTATATAGCTAAGTGCGAATGTGCCGTGGGCTTCATCCTCCGTTTGAGAGGTGTCGCGTCCGCGACACCTCTCAAACGGAGGATGAAGGAATGATGTCGCTGACTTGAATTGTGGCCCAAATTAGGCCAATTTTGGGCTACAGGTACGTCACGGTTAATATATATATATATGTATATATATATGTACCTAGGCTTAGGTTATTTTGTACCCATAAGCATATTCGGAATTTAGAAGTTTGTAAATTAGCAAAAGTACCTAGAGGGTACAGCGGGAAAAGCCTGTGGTGGCAAAGGGAATATTACGTGAGAGAACAACTCGAAACACAGGGGGCGACAGAGGAAAAAATACCCGAGGGAATAATGTGAAACCCTTATTCTTAAAAAGCGAAAAGAACCTGACAGAATAATAGGCAACACCAGTGGTGTCAGGAAAATGTACCTGAGAGAACACAAAACACCTCTGGTGAAAAAGGAAAAAAACACCTGACAGGACAATAAGAAGCGGCAGTAGTGACAAAGGAAAAAGTGCCTCAGAGAAAAATACGAAGCACTTGCTGTGAAAAAGGAGAATTACCACTGAAAACAACACGAAACGCCTGTGGTGACAAAAGAAAAGTACCTGAGAGAACAGAAAGAAACACCTGTTATGAAAAAGGGAAAACGCCTGAGAGAAAAAGTGAAGTATCCGCGGTGACAAAGGAAAACGATTATATTGTTTGTTTAACGACACTGTGCCGTGGGGTATTTCAGTGCGACCTGTGTTCTGAAGATGAAGGGGCAGAAGATCCGTCGTACTGGTCACCACGTGCCATACTGCAAGGTGTCAGCCGGGGCTACTACAGCCAGAGTTTTTGCCACTGTGAAATCTCGAATCTCTCAATGCAATAACCATTTATAAAGTCCTAGAATTGGATTGAGCTGCCTCAGGATAGCGACAGGTGGCGGGCTCTTGTGAATGCGGTAATTAACCTCCGGGTTCCATAAAATGCGAGGAAGTTCTTGACTAGCTGAGAAACTGTTAGCTTCTCAAGAAGGCCTCTGCTCCATGGAGTTAGTTAGTTAGAGTCCTAGAATGCCTAGAGGATCGTTCGGGTACGTAAAGTTTTTATGGAAGTTGTTATAATTGCCGCCGATTCCCAACCAATGACTGAGTAAGAAAGGAATTCTCTGAACTCTCGCTTATAGTGCTGTAATCGATATTCGGACCAGGTACGCCTTTGGTTTACATCACATCTATCCTCTAGCAATTTACATATGTTTAACGAACACAAATTAGTATCGTAACCAAGCCAGGAATATCTGTAGACAAGAAGCCGTCTATAAATAAGTCGTGAGGCATAATCAATTCATAATTCCTCTACGTGGCATTAAACCCTTGACGCTACAGCATGCCAGTCCGAACCAGCCCACAGTGTTTTATCCGTTGCAAGCAAACTGTTGGGGGCGAGTGAATTCGTTTACGGCAGAGAACAGGTTTGGTTTACAGTGTCTCGTAGGCCTGCGTAACAGCATAACATGAACTGGTGGCGTAGATTAACATCCCAAGGAAAATGGGCCTGCAGCCGTATAATAGGCTAAGATATGCGTTACTTATTCGTACGCTGACATTTGAAATCAGCTTCTTACAAAATTTGTAATATTTTTACCCTATCATACTTCATAGGTTTTATTATCATCTTATAACTGAAAATACGTGCTGTGCACAGTTTGTAGTGTTTTAATCTTTTGTTTCCACACCTTAAGCATATCCATGAAGTAGGGCCGTTCTTAAGTAGATTTTTTTGCGTAATTGCTAAAGAACTCGCTGTCTCTTTAGATCGCGAAGGTTCATAACTGTGAACATCCAAGTCATATTGGAATGTGACGCCGTGTTGATTGGGATGCTTACAGACGTTACTGGAATAAATTGTAAAGTAAATGTAAAAGCAGAAACTTCTCCGAAACGTCCGTGAGAACCAACCGATACCGTATCATGTCCAAGCAGTGTTGAGCACACATATTCATCAACAAGGCAATGAAAATTTCGAATCTCACTATCATTTCCGCTTTCACAAAAGCCTTCAACTAGACCTTATCCTGAGTCAGATTAATCCACTTAACATGCTTACATCACCCCTCCGTGAACTCAACGTATCACATATCCGTTTTTCTCTTTTTCTTCCTTTATATGTTTTATTTCTAAATCTAGGCCTATAATATGATTTCCATGCAATAAAAGTTGGACAGACGTGTTCGGGATTCGAACCCCTGTGGGAATGAGATTTTTCGCACCCCTCCACGCCGTCACTGGAACCCATAGAGCCACCAGTACAATGGGTGTTTCCCTGGGGTAAAGCGGCTGGGGTGTGGCGTTGACCACGCATCCCCGTCTAGCACCAAGGTTCAAGAAAAGCAGAGCTATATCTCTACTCCGCTTCTATCCCTTCGTGGAATGTTGCTGGGTGAAATTTGCCTTCACTCTTCTACCTTAAACAAACTAACACTGGCCCTGGAATATTACGGGACAACACAATTGTCACAAGCAGATCCACTGCCTCGGTTACCAGAAAGGTTCCGTGTTCCCGCTGGGAAATACTCCACTTTTTTTTTTGTTGTCCAGGGCGCAGCGTAGTCGTTATATCGACCTTGCTGTCCCGGCACTCCGAATTTGATAGCGTGGAGATTCAAAGTCACGTCTTCAGAGTAAACCTGGAGCAGAAATTAAGCCGGGTCTCGCCGCTCCTGCCTCTGGCTTATGAGGCCTGTATTTCAGCCAGTAAGGTGGGATTACCTTATGTTAGAATTTGTTTTTATACTGCCAAAATTTTAGTGCCGTCTGTTCGAATGTTTATTGTTTTCTCTTTATATAGCTTTGTTTCGAATTGGAATTCATGAAATATGTTTGATAATGCTTATGCCAGTCTCCGAGAGGTAAGACTTCATCCATAATGTCTAACAAATATGAAAAAACGAATGCATATTTAAGATGTGTCAACGGTTTAGTGAAAGATGTGATAAAAAATCTAAATAAGAGTAGAAAAAGGACAAAGTGCATGCTACTGTGCGTGACTTCAGGCTTCCGCCGCGATGTAGATTAGATCTGCGCTCTTCTGGGATATTACACAGCGCAGGGTGGTAATTCTGTACCGACGTTTCGGGACAAACTCTCGGACCCATTTCAAGGGTCAAGAAATCTTCTTGGATTTCTTGACCCTTGAAGATGGGACAGTTCTGAATACGGGACGTCCTTAATCGTGTTTGTCCCTCTGGACTTACTACACTTCCCAAATTTAGGGAAACATTTTTCTCCAAAACGTCTGTACGTGTAGAGACTTATACCAGACTGCATCACATTGCGTCACTTCCTTGAGGAGAGTAATGTTAATTTTGATGTTTTTAATATGTTCAGATTTTTGTACCTATCGATTTAGCCCGAATGCAAGTTACTGTAGTCGAAACATGTTGCAATGAGATCATGGAACTAATTGTTTTTATAATAACAAGAAGTTGTGTTGACTGTGAAGTACTGTTATTATGAGAGTAATGTTAGTTATATATAAAGGTTGAGGTTACAAATTTAACACTTTGTACGTGTTGTAATTACAGGTTTATGAACTCTCCAGTCCTGAAAGCTCTTTCTCGTTAGGGGCATGCTTGTTTAACATGATTTATACTGACTGTAGAGTAACATTAAAACGTGAACATATGGCATGATTGTAGCTCACTCTTGCTTAAATAATGAACACAGATGGTAATAAATATATGTTAGCAGCCTTCGTATCCTTAACTGCAGATAGCACACACTGACGTGAAAAGTGTGGGTGATTTAAACGTGAATATTTATTAGGTTCCAATATCCAAGTGTGTATAAGCCGGTACAGCGAGGCTATTGAGAGAACAGATGAAAGTTGTACTTCTTTCTTGGCTAGAAACAGGACTTATGGAACTGATAATGCAGTTTTCCCAAAATATCCGCCTCAGCACTGTCTTCACAAACGCAGTCAGTAAGTGTTATGTGCTTAATACGAGATATGATGTTTCACATCCCTGAAGGAGGAGAAAGGCGAAGTTGTCCACATGCACAGTATTAAGGAATATGGGGGGGGGGGGGGCGGGGAGGCGAATACAAATATAGCTGCACACATGCACACATTTCTTTTACTTCAGCACTAGGTAGAAACTAGGTAGTAGTTAGTGTGAAGTCCCAGTCGCTTAACCGGCATGCAATAAGCCTACGGTAAATATTGAATAGGAAAGCAGGTGGACCTCAGAGCTGGTCACGGTGTTTGGGAAAAGATATACTCTTCTTGCCTCTGCCGGGAATCGAACCACGGTTCCTCGGTCATCCAGCTCTTAGCTTAGTCATTTTACTGATTATGATATACGGGGTCAAGTTTCACCCCACAAAAGAATGTGCAAAGATGCACACGAGTCGTAGAATAAATTATAAATAATAGTACTTGTTACTATACGTTTTGGCCGATCCCAGTGGCCGCACGGTCTAAGGCGTAGGTCTGAGGCCGAGCGCTTGCTGGGATCGTGTGTTCGAATCCTACCGGGGGCATGGATGTCTGTCTCTTGTGAGTGTTGCGTGTTGTCAGATAGAGGTCTCTACGACGGGCCGATCACTCGTCCAGAGGAGTCCTACCGCCTGTGGTGTGTGTCTGAATGTGATCAAGTGAAAATAAACCACCTCGACACCTACTGTGAGTAGGTAGAAGAGGTAAGGACTGCGAACGAAAGATTATACGTTTTTTGTTTATAATTACAGAGAATGGGCATAGCACTCCTTTGGCAATAACCGGAAGTTCAGTAGACCATTGTAGTGCAGTAGTGCATTTGTTGGTGATAATGTAAAATGCAGGAGCAGTTATGCGCAAGAAAGTATTGCACTATCATGACATCATCATTCGGGCCCTTTTATCCCAGCGTTATCAGATGCAAGGAATGACTAAGCAACACTAGAAGCAGGTTGTAGTGAGGATATTCAAATGCTGAATGGGAAGTGATTATGCGTGTTGGAACACCATACATAAATTGCAGCAATTCTATATGCCAACAGCACATATCCTGCATACGATGCTTTAATTTCACTGCAATGAATACCAGCAATCTGAAGTATTTTTCACAGTTCGTGAAACTTGAAACAGCGTTTTAAGTTCCTTCAACGATGTGGTGAAGCACGATTTAGCAAAATAATGTTCACATGTCTCGTATATTTTAGTGAATCAGCACAAAATATTTTAACACAACATTGATCTTTGTCATGAGTTCTGCTGAACATACGTCTGAGTTAGTTCTGTGTTCAGTGACGGTATTCCAAGCAAAGTGATTATACTTATTGAAGTAAGGACGCAACATTTTAGCGCTTTTCCTGCGATGGTGACTAAACAACTTTGGACGAATAATCTTTATTCCAAACGTCGTATGCAGCCGGGATACCTCAATCAGTGCAATAAGTTTAGTACCAGCTCAACGACCGCGAAAAGGAGACCGATTTGTTGTAAGGGTTGTAGTTGTCTCTTTGTACAGCTTCCGTACCGACACTGCGGTCCGTCCAACCTCCTATCCAATGGGGCTCCTTCCCTGGGGATGAAGCTGCCGGTACGTGAAGATGACCGGTTAGTTTTTTTATATTGCTTATCCCGTGCATGATTATTATTCAAATACAACACTTGTCCAAACAATGCACTGTTGCAATGTCTTTACATTACAACGCTTATAAATTTTTACATTTTTACAACTTCGTCCGACATGTTTCAGTCCCTGATGATGATCCTGTATGATCGAAATATGTCGGAAGGATTTGTAAAAATGTAAAACTTTTATAATTTTTGTAATGTAAGGACATTAAAATGGTGTATTGGTTGGACAAGTGTTGTATTTGAATGAACCGTTAGTTTGACATAGTGCTAAGAATGAGAGTAAGTGGAACTGTAACTCTGCGCCTATATACTTATAGTTCCTTTATTAGGCACACGGACAAATTTTTTCTTCCAAGTGTCCTACTTTAAGGGGCACGCGGTGGCGCAGTTGGTTGAGGCACGATTCCCGATGGTGTCACCGGAAATTTTCATTGACATAATCCTTTCTGTCGCACTATGGCCCTAGAGTCGACTCAGCCTCTAAAAGAAATGAGAACCAGGAATATTTCCTGGGGGGTAAAGGCGGCCGGTACGTAGGGCTCATAACCTTACCACCTTCATGTGCCGACTGTCTAAAAATCTGGGAGCCTCAACCTCCTGGAACACTAAGGGCCTCCCCAGGGCCGTAATGGGATTGCTTTACCTTACCTACTTTGAGTACCCGTAAAATAGAAAATATACAAGTTTTTCGTGTCCATGCTGGGTCGTACATACTACAGCTGCATCTCAATTTCTGTGTTATTCTAACATTTTAGCCTTCAGTACAATGCAAATAGCGTCGACATATGTTGGTTTGTTGTTTGTTGGACTAAGCTGTATGGATTTAGAAGTTGGTGTGTTCTAGAATATGCAATAACAGGACAGTTGCGAATTGTGAACATGAAAAGACTTGAGAGGCGTTGGACATAATGCGTTTTAACAAGACATGCAACACACATATCGCGTGATTTTGTCGCGCGTTTGCATAGTGTTTATATCTCCTCGACTATGCTAATAGCCTGATATCATTTCATTCCGAGGAGAGCGCGTTCAGGGCGATTTATTGTCACCGGCACCAGTAACACATACTTACTTACGTCTTCATGTAAAGTGCCAAATACTTTTGCCCGATTTTAACCAAACTTGTATTTTCTCGATAGGCTTTCATAAAAGTTCCCAGTGTTTAATTTTACGGGAATGCTTTCCAGTAGGAACGGCGCTGGTATATGGGGAGAGACGGAAAGACGGACCCAAGGAAGCTAGTAGGCGCTTTCATGACAGCTCCGGTGTTTCGGAAACTGTAGAAGTGGCGTGTGTAGAGTCCATGTGTGTTGTGGCCTCATATTTTCGTACGGTACCAGTTTGTTGACAGATGGGTGTGTATTGTTGGTGGAATTACAGGCTAATTTGCAGGGAAGAACTGAAGAAGTTGGAAAAGACGGTGCCTGATTAACGTGGTCGGTATAGTGACTCGTCACGAGCCGGAAAAGCTGGAGCTCGAGCTCCATGGGAGGCAGGGGATATTTTTCTTCTCTAAAACCCGTCGACACCTGTGCTGAGACCCACCCAGCCTATTCAAATGAGCACCGCGGCTGTTCCCGGCGTAATGCGGCCGAGGCGCGGCCCTGAAACCACACCCCCTCTAGCAACGAGGTTAGGACAAAGTAGAGCGATATACCGCTAATCCTCCCTCTGTGCCTTCATGGCATGTTATAGGGAGACTTTTACCTTTCCTTGGAAAATAAAAATATAAACATTTACGCTGCCACTTTGGCTACCATAAATCCCACATTGATTATCCTGTGTGAGAATACGACGGAAAGCCACCCGAAGTATCACACGGCCTAAAGCACCGAGTCTGTTCAATTGTACTCAGTGCCTTCTTTGTGTAAGTTGAATGGCTGCGTCATCTTTCTAATTGTTTAGCAGTCGTAACGTTCATGCACTTGACCCCGACATTAGAGAAAGACGAAGTACGACTACAGCGTTTTGACGAGTGTGTGTGTGTGTCAATCACAGTGACATGTAACATGTGTCTAACATTGATTGGGCGTGAGTGGGTTATTGTTGTCACTGCAGCTTGAGAGAGAGGGTTTCTTGTTTTTACTGTGGAGAAAAAGAGGGGGCAAAAGAGAGGAGGAGAAGAAAAAGAAAACAAAAGAAATAAACAACGAAAGAAAGAAATAAAGAACCAATAATACAGAGGAAAATAATTTTATGTTTGATGTCTCGTGAAAATAATTTATGACATCTGTGCTCAAGAAATTGGCTAATTAGTCCTTTGAAAATACGGAGAACTACTTGAAGTATGTAACAAACTAAGATAGCAGAGCTACATTTACCGGATAAAAGTTATGAGAAGTTGAAATTTGCGCAGTGTCTGCTAATATTCCGTTCGGAATTTTTGTCTTCCCTTCTGCTACCTAAAAATATAAGACTGTAATTTTGCCTGCTGTTTTATGTTGGTGTGAATCTTGGTTTGTCAGTTCCAGGAAGAAAAACAGAATGACCGTGAATGTGTTCGAGAATAGGGTGCTAAGGAAAATAGTGTATTTAGACATACGAGGGAGGAAATAACAGGAGGCTGGAGTAAAGTGTATAACGAAGAGCTGAACGATTTGTTTTCCTTACCATAGATTATTAACGGTGATCAAGTGAAGGCTTATGTGATTTGTGGGGCATTGACATGCATGGGAGAGAAAAGATAAGCAGAATTTCGTTGTGGTAGAATCTGAAGGAATAAGACTGCTTAGAAGACCGAAGGGCAGACCGGAGGATGATATAAGAAGTCTTGACATGTCCACGCGGCGTAACACTTCTGGCGCTTTCGGTCCTTTACGGGTCCCATTGTCTATATCCTTTCTGTTTGTTTGTTTCTTTGTTCCTTTATTTGTTTGTGGCCCAACAGCCCTATGGTGGGCTTAGGCCTCCTCGTTTTTGAGGTTCCATGATCACACTCATTTAGGCACACCACAGTCGGTAGGACTCCTCTGGACGAGTGATCAGCCCGTCGCACAGTCCTCTACCTGACAACACAGCACTCACACGAGACAGACGTCCATGCCCCCGGTCGCATTCGAACCCACGATCCCAGCAAGCGAACGGCCGAAGGCTCGCGCCTTAGACCGCGCGGCCACTGGGAGCGGCATATCCTTGCTGTTGTCTGTGAATACTTGCGGCGCGGTTTAAACTCAATAAATGGTTTCGTTTTATTCTTTGAGGGAAACAGATATAGAACTTAACCTGTTTCCCCGAAATCTCCGCCTCTGTCTTGTGTCTTTTCCTTATTTCGTAAATTTCTAGATATCGTATTTCATGTGCTTGTGTACTAAACAGGCGATATTATAAAAGGCAAGTTAGTTATATGAATAGAGTTTTTTCTTCGGCCTCAGTTCGTATTTTGAACAGAAGAGTCCGACTCAATTATGCAGACGTATCACACGAATTTACGTAGGCAGTCTTGTAAAGTCTTTGGTATTTTTTTTGGATTTTAAAAAAAACCTGAATTTTGGTACAAGTTTTAAATATGAAATTTCACAAAAACTTCTCTGGTGGAAGTGGCATTTTTCTGTGCGGAGAGAGGGACAGGCAGACATGATGGGGCTAGTATTCACTGTTCGCTTTCTGGAAGTCCCTAGATATATATCTTCAATAGTGTGAGAAGGTGTGGACCGGATTTACCTCAGTGTATGTGTTAGTGGTGGATCCTTTTGAATGCTATAATGAAACGTCGGGGTCCATATATTGCGGAGGACTTCTTGATAAGCTGTGGAACTATAAGCTTCTCAAAAATGACTCTGTTCCTTGGAGCTTATTAATTAAGAATATAAGAAAAGCTTCCTGTGGAGGAACCTACGCGATTTCTTCTTTTCGTAGTCCTTCCCTCTTCTACATACTCACAGTAGGTGTCGAAGTTGTTTATTTTCACTTGATCACGTTCAGACACACACCACAGTCGGTAGGACTCCTCTGGATGAGAGATCGGCCCGTCGGGGAGACCTCTACCTGACAACACAAACACAAGAGACAAACGTCCATGCCCCCGGTGGGATTCGAAACCACGATCTGAGCAAGCGCTCGGCCTCAGACCTAAGCCGTAGGCCGCGCCGCCACTGGGATCGGTACGCGCTTTGTACGAAAGATTATAGATTTGTCCCTCTCTTTAATCAAGCATCACAATATGAAGCCGCACTGAGAAGTGAAGATTGCTTAACGTCACTTTTGTGGCCCCAGAATTTTGAGATGGCTCCTTGATTTTTGGAAAACTTATGCACCACTGTGCCATGTATGAAATGTTAGCACTTGACGGTATCGCTAAGTTACACGCTTAAAAACACTGAATAAATAAGGTAGTTGATGCCAGTGCAAATAACATGAAACTTCTGTACTTATGTCGGTTTTAAGATGGCTGACGTGCAAACATTTGAGGTGGAAGTTTCATTATGCGATACTCATTAATGGAGTCGTGTGTAATTAAGCAGGTCGTGTCTAAGAAACTAACAGCTGGGCTCAGAAATTTCAAGAGAGCCCATCTGATGTAAATATTCTGAAGGCAGGTGGTTTGAAACTGTCTTAGAAAACCGGCTGAGTTGGGGTTTTTGTTTTTGTTTTTGTTTTTTTTTTTTTGTGTTTAATCTGTCTCACTAGACATTCCTTGAAATGGGCTGACATAACTTCCGAATTCTCTCTCATCCATGATTCTTCTTATAGGGCCGTCATTCGACTCTACGAATGCTGAAGTTGAAATAGCGTCGTCAAATAACCCAAAAATTTACAGAAACCCGAAGTCTGAGTGGTTAGAATTCCAGGTTCTTTTTCAGGTGTCTCGTGTTTGAATATCGGCTTCGAAATCGTCTAAACTTGCGGCACTGTTTTGTAGTTCTCTGGAGCGTGCAATAGTAACTCAAATAAGATGAATGTAATATAGTACATCCTCCATTCGCGGGTTGGATTCCCGATGGTGTCATTGGAGTTCTTCATTGACATAATACTTCCGGCCGCACTGTGGCCCTGGGGTCGACTCAGCCTCTAACAGAAGTAAGTAGGAGGAATATTTCCTGGGGGTAAAGGCGGCCGGTGCGTAGGGCTGAAACCCTGCTACATTCATATGCCGATTGTCTTGAAATCTAGGAGCCTCAACCCCCTGGAACCAAAAGGGACCTGGACAGGCCTGTAATGGGATTGCTTTTACTTTACCTGTTATATCTACCATGTAGTTGATATATGTATAAATAATTTTTTGATATTTTTCAGTCCGTGCAACATACTTTTCTGCTTATTACTAAGAAAATCAATCATTAGGCAGACCCCGCACAGTGTTTATTACACCAACTGTACAGGGGTATAATTCAATACGGATTGAATCAAGTATAGATGTTCGTATGTCAGCAGTATAATAGAGCGGCATAACACAACAGTCGAAGTCCATATACGTACGCCTACATGACGCTCTGCCACATTCTGTAATATCAAGATGGGCGGAACACCCACTAGGATACAAACTGCTCATCCGCATAGATACATCTTAAATCAGTGTAATAACATTTACCTGCTATATGTTTAAGGGGCTTGAAAAATTGTAACAAATTTTAAATCAGACATATTATCATTTTTAGAAATTTTATTGTACAGTAAGCAATATTTTTTTAAGTGGAGAAGGGCCCCGCAGCAGACGCTACGGACGCACCGCAGCCTTAAGGCGTCTTGTGCAACGCTGTGATGAAGATGATGATTAGTTTTTTCCTTTTCCTAGTAATGGACCACCGCTGGAATGAAGCTGACAGGGGAAAACCGAAGTACTCGGAGAAAAACCTGTCCCAGTGCCACTTTGTCCACCATAAATCCCACATGGACTGACCCGGGATCGAACCCGGCCCTCCGCGGTGGGAGGCCGGCGGCTAGGCGCCTGAGCCATGAAGCAATAATTATGCTATACCATTTTAACCTATATACTTATATAAACAATGGCTTCATTAGGTTTTAAAAGTATATACGTTTTAGGCCTTACTCCCTGATGATGGCGTTCGACGGCCTAAATATGTAGGAGGGAATATGAGTATTTTACATTTGTTTCAAGTGCAAGTAGTTGATTTTTTAATAATAAGTCACGTAAATAAGTTTGTTACTAAGAATTATCTTTCATAGTGTACAGAGTTTGACGACATACGTTGGTTACCACCCGACTAGACCTGAAGACAATATGCTATTCACGATATCTGGATGCACACGATTAAAAAAGAAAAACAGATTCCTGTAATAACCTTAACATACATTGACAGAACTATACACTGGTGCTGTAATGGTGTACTGGCATCGTATGTTACCACTTACACTTTGACAAAGCTCTGTGTTAAGTCTGTATATGTCTTTTGAATATATATTGGTACTCCCTGAAGATGGCTGCAAAAAGTAGCCGAAACGTGTAGAAGCGGTTATCTATATACGAAGAAGTGTCATTTGTTACTAATAAACTTGTTTATCATATCAGACGAAATCTTCTTGGGCTCACATTTCCGCCAGGTGTTTCAGGTGCCTGAGCCACTGAATTCGGTTACCGCGAAAACCAAAAGAGTTACAAATGAACCCAGGCAACGCTGCTTCCTTCCATATCCTTTGCAGCTTATTTCACCAATTATTCCGCCATTAGACCTACTTAATTTCAGCAATTGAAAGTGTCGTTAATTACCCTAAGGACGTACAAGCAGTTAAATAAGGAATGTAAACAAATAAAGTGGCAACATTATGGAGAACGTCTACATTTTTGCAGGCAAGTAACGCAGGACGTCACTAGAAAGCGAGGCGCGCGCATTTAATGCCTTGCTGGAGACCGTAAACATGCTTGTAAGTGTAACTTTCCTATATCGTGTTTGCTTTCAGTTTATTTAACGACGTTGTCAGTAGGTCACGCCGGTAGCGTCGGAAGCAGGATGATTAGTGACAGTTAGTGTTAGAATTTGCAAAGAAACCTTGGTGACGTGATTTTAGGGAATATCTCAGCATTTAACTGGAGGACATGAGCAATATCTCGAAAGCCTAAACTAGGGTAATCGTAGGTTCGGCCTAGGTTCGAACCAGTGACACCCCGGAGACCAGTAATAAGGATTACCTCTTGAGCTTCCTGGTCGGCAAATTCAGAAATCTCTTTCGGTGCATATTCAAAGTACAATATGGCGACAGACTATAAAACTTTATTTTTTTTAAATTACTGTCTAAATCGATGTAACGCCATTTGATGGGATTTATCAACCAAGATACACGGCGTCACATTCTCGAAGATTGTAATATTAATGTTTATCTTAGTAAGACCCTTACATTTCAATCTCACAATTTTCTTTCCATAGTAAAGAGAAACAGGCTTTTATTATAAAAAATTTAACTGCTCATAGAGGCGAATGTTATGATCGCCGTCTTGCGGTTTGAGACGCCGTGTAGTTTAAAGGTTTTACTAGACGGTAGTTTATCTCAGATTTTGTGTTGCAACCGGACGGAAATTTCTGTTGGCCAGACACCGTTACTTAGTACTTCATACACAGGCATTGATACAAAGAAGACTACATGCGATTTAAGTTTGTTGCAGCATATTTCCAAGGATTCAAGTCTTCTGGATGTGACGCTAGGCCATTGGTTCAGCGGTTCCCGACGTTTCGAAAGACCATAATGTCCCCATTTTCAGGGTCAAGCAGTCCATGAACGGACAGCTTGACCCTGCAGATTAAGGCACTATTCTCGTCCGAAACTTTGGTAACTGTTTATAGCTGACGTGACGTTAGTATTCGAGAAGGCTGATCTTCACAAAGAATGCCTGTTTCAAGTGTCCTGCACTTTGCTCAATCGGCAAGATGTGCAGATTGCGCGAGTGTGTGACAGACGGCGTGTCAAGAACTACAACCCAACGAAATAACGGAGCGTAGGATGGGGACGCATTGTAACACTCACAATTGAACCTGTCTAATGCAGGAGACGCAGTTGTATGTGCAAATACAAAACCTTGCGTATACCACCTGTTGGTAATGAAATAGCTACCACTTTTCCTGGAAGATGAAATACGCAACTGCAACTAATCCTAATTGAGATACAGTACATTTTTTCTGTTATTGTTGAATGAAAACAGACGCCCCTCCCCCGGGTACCTTCTTCCATTGCCAAAATTTTTACCTCTCCTGGCTTCGTGTTTTTGCGTTTTTTGTTTGTTACTGGTGTTGAAAGAGGGGAATTGTGCCCTATAGCTAAGGAGGGGGAACACATGGCCGACGTTAGCTCTCGCTACCCGTAGTCATGCCCTGCCTGTAGTTCCCCCATTCGTGCCTATCCATGCTAAAGCTCAGGTGATGGTAAAGGGAAAGTTAGTCCACATAGATAACAAATTCCCTTATAAAAAGGACTGCACTTAACAGGCATAGCTATTGTGTTCAAGGTTGGTGTAGTGGTAAAGCCTTAGCCATGTATTCAGGAAATGCTTGATTCGAATTTCGACCGAGACACTGACTATCTTGAAGTATTTCGTGGTTTTTCTCAGTCTCATCAAGCAAATTCCGGCATAGTACATCGATCAATTCATGACATCTAACTTCCAAATCACTTCCAATTAATCAAGTCAACCTGCCATTTGAGGCTGTATGTCTTGTTTTGTGTGTGCCTGAACAGCCATGTTGTGGGCTTAGGCCTCCTCGTTCTTGAGGTTCCATGATCACACTCATTCAGACACACACCACAGTCGGTAGGACTCCTCTGGACGAGTGATCAGCCCGTCTCAGAGACCTCTACCTGACAACACACAACATACACAAGAGACGAACATCCATGCCCCCGGTGGGATTCGAACCCACGATCCCAGCAAGCGCTCGACCGCAGACCCATGCCTAAGACCGCGCGGCCACTCGGATCGACGCTGTATGTCTTGAGACACTGCAAACGTCGAAAAACGAATCCCTTCAAGAAATGCGGTATTGAAGCTTCCATTTTCCTGGGATATGGCACTAGACAGACTGGTATAGAAATACGGACGTTTCGGAGATGCTTACTGCCACCATCTTTAGAATAATCCAAGAACAATATCATATATCGTCAAGTTTTCCATTTCTGTGCTCTTTATATATTAGAAATTCCCATGCTGGCTTTTCTACGTACGAGTCTCCCACGAACATAATGTCCGTGCTGGTCCCCAGTTACCGCAAATGTACATGTCACGGCCGTTGGAGCTAGGGCTGTAAGTTTGTGTATTAGACGGATTGAACCCTCGGTTATCGGATCTCGGTGGGAGAAGGTCGGATCTTACGAGTCGGTGATTCTTTTGTTCGGTGTGCGCATCCTAGCCAGTAGCTTAGCCAGTAGATGAGAAGTTATAAATCCAAACAACCGAAACTACGCAATGTTTTAGCACAAAATAATACATACACAGAATAATTTTATTGTATATTAAGAAAATAAGTACTAAAACATATTGTAAGGCCTCAATATGTGTCGATAGCTTGCTACACTGAACGACGTTTGACTTGTCTCACGTAAGCTAGACTGTCATTGCTTTTTAGATGTAATTCTGTAGGCTACATTATTGGTCCCAACAAAAATACAGTATATTTGACTAAATGCTAAATCTAATTTTTTATTCACGAAGAATTCGGCTTGCCTTCAGTAGTTTGTTCTGGAGTTCTGAGAAGTACATTTACCTTGGAAGAATCCAGGTAGGGGCAAGAGAATTTTACCTTCTTCGAAACATCCAGACCGGTTCTGGGGTCCCTCCAGCCTCCTATTTAACGGATACCGCAGTTCTTTCCCGGATTAAAGCCTCCGGGGCGTGAATTTAACCACTCATCTCCATCTAGTGGCGAGATTAAGAATGAGGGAAGTTACAACTCTAATTCCCTTACTTACTTTCATGGCGTGGACAGGGAAAACTGCCGTTTATTAGCTTAGACGGCGGAGTGCTTGGACAACTTCGTCGTGAAGGTGATGGTGCGGACGTCAATGGCACTGGCCAAGGGACAGGCAATAAAAATTTGTCTTCCACTGTGTGAATTTTTTTTGTGCCCAGGAATAATGATCTCTTGGAAGGTCTGAAAATTTGAGTCGGTTAATGCGGGGATCCCTTGATTAAGAGTCAGGATGACCGGGTCTTGACTGTACACTGCTAATGCTCCTAATGTGGTTTAGGGGTTAAAAAACCCCAATGACGTCTGCGCGAAGGGTTGAGGTTATCTCCACGAAACTTAACATAGAGAGTACTGTACATGAAGAGCTAATACACTTCTATTGTATTTTACCGATTCTTTTTTACAATGAGAACTTTTTCAGGTAGCTAAAGTTGTAGAGATAATCAAAATCCATTTCATGTCACTTTTGTTTTGAAAATCATGCCGCTTACGAGATAATTACAAAAATTGCGGCAGAACCAGACAGGCCTTACATGATAGAATATAACATAGTGCATAAATAATGCGATTGGCATGCCGGGTACTTAAGACAAAAATAGAAACTCATTGCTTTCGACAGCATTAAACTTTGAGGTAAAGATGCATTTTCATGACTGGAAAATTAAGGCAAAAATGCACACAGTCGTAATATTTGATACACATTTATATACTTGCTTATAATTACATAATGTGCGCCATAGACTGTAGTTTGACATTCATTGTGATCTGACGTAATAAAATGAGGCAGCTTTCGTGTTTCTACGTGACGTTCCTGTGCAGTTATAGATGTTTTCTTGTCACGTGCATGATGCATCTTTAAGGAAAACCAAAGAAATTCTATCATAATATATCGTGTTAGTGCCTGAATCTAGGATTTTAAGATTTGGTACGTAAATGTACTGTGAATGTACCTGCAAACTGTGTAGAAAATATTTTTTGTAAGTCCGTGATTACAAAGCATTTCTATGGGCTGAAAATTTCGGTTTATGGGTGACTACTAATTTAACAAAAAGAAACCAACGTTAACTTACAAAGATTTTTCTTATAAACGTAACAACAAACAATAGTGTATGTACACTTGTGAGCAACAACCAGAAGTGTGACCTCAGTGGATTACATGGTACGCCCATCTGAAAAGAATCCCGGACACACAGATCCCAACGCACCTGCGTGTTACAATACAGGGACACTGTATATGTTGTTGAATGTTGAATTGAGGTTACGCATATTTACCACCGTACTTTAAAGGTGCAAGACGTGAGCCAGCTTTTCAATATGACATAAACCGTCTTAGAAGCCACGATGGGTCATTCGGTATAGTTGCATGACTGGACGACCGAGGAACTGGGGTTCAATTCCGAGCAAGGGCAGAAATATTATTCTCACCACTGCACCGAGGTGGTCTCTGTAGGCTTCTGAACTGCCCATCCAGTCAGCAGCCGGACTTCGAATCTTACGAAGCACCCCCAGCTGGCACCGAGATTTAAAAACGTCGTTATAGAGTGGTGATTAATTAACCGTAAAGGCAAACTCATGTTTTACTGTTTATAGCCTTGAAATTGCGCTACACCATATAGAACCTTGTGTTCCATGACACAAATGAATCCTGTGTGCAACTCGTAACCCTGTTCTTTATTATTATTGGTACCGTCTCTGTCTACGTCTTCAAGTTTTGTGTCTTCTTAAGACTTCCTGAAGAAAATCGTGCTTGCCTCTGTCATACATTTCCTTTTAAGGAGTGTCTCTTGTTAGGATACGTTTATGCTACTTTCCACCTAATAGTCCTAGAAATGTTAGTGGTATGTACGAGTGTTAAGGGTACCGACAAACACGTGGCACTATGCTGGAAAAAAGAAGCACTGACACGGGGAAAGTTCGCTGACCAATGTCAAAAGAAGTCGATGCTCAGTAAACACTGCAGGGAGTGAAAATGGACAGAAGAAAATTGCACGCCTACGTTGTATTTCTGTCATTTGGTGATGTGGTTAACTTTTCAGTGACGAGTTTTTGAAATGTGTTTAGAGTGATACTGTCACGCAGGCAACCGCAAAATTGCAAGAATGTCCAAGGCTGGTTTTGTTTGGCAACATGGTTGTTTACTGTGAAAGAGGAGGCAGCAGACTGCAAGTGTTTGCAAACAAAGATCAGCAATGCATAGAAGATTTTAACCCGGCAACGAGACGACGTTGAAGCACTTCGTATATTTAGGCTTAAGTTGGAGAAGATTTTTATGAAATATTATGAAAATTTTGGAAGTGTTTGGACTGAGTTTACACAGTCATGGCAGACTAAGGATACGCTGTTGTCAAGACGGTAATGAACTTTCGGGTTCTATAACAGTGGACAATTTGTGGGGTAGCTGGGCGACTGTCAGCTCCTAAAGAAGGATTTTGCAGTTATTTAGGTGTGCTAGGGTAGGGTACGTAGCACGCGTGGGAGACGTGCGGTACATAAAAGATTTGGTCAGGGAAACGTGAAAGGAATAAAGTTAGAAGAGCTAGATATAGATGGGAAGGTAACATTAACCCTTTAAAGACGAAGCGTATCTGTTTTATATAAGGACTCAGTGCGTACCGCGCTGTAAACACTCTCCACTTCGGTTATAAAAACCAGTCTCTTAATGTTTTATAAGGCAAAAGTTGTTGTTTCTTCTGAGATCCGTACAAAACACATAAACGCAATGTGGGCACCACGTAGAATTTTTTAATGTTAAACCTGGTCGTATGTAAAGTTACCGCTAGGCTTTAAAAGGTTAAAGACGAAGCGTATCTGTTTTATATAAGGACCCAGTGCGTACCGCGCTGTAAACACTCTCCACTTCGGTTATAAAAACCAGTCTCTTAATGTTTTATAAGGCAAAAGTTGTTGTTTCTTCTGAGATCCGTACAAAACACATAAACGCAATGTGGGCACCACGTAGAATTTTTTAATGTTAAACCTGGTCGTATGTAAAGTTACCGCTAGGCCTTAGGTTAAAATTGCCATGTAGGAAATCAGGTAAAGAAGTGTGGAATACATTTATCTGACTCGCGATACGAACCAGTGTGGCAGACTTCAGTGGAGACCGCACATACTGAATGTTCGGGTTTTGTAAAGCGTGGAGAATGTCTTGATTAGATGAGCGGCATTAGCTTCTAAAGAGAAGCCTTTGAGTTAATTAGTTAAAACAGGCTGAAGGCAAATATTTGGCCGTAAAAGAGATGCATGAAATTACGAACAAAGAAATGATTGTGTGAGTATGAACATTCTCACGGCTGTGACGATGAAGAGTGCTTTATTCCAAAATGTGACGCCGTATTTTCGGGTGATTTTAGAATAAAATGACTACCTTCATTTTCAGAGTAAAAGCGATGTCCTACCATAAAGAATGAGGCCCTGGGGTTGTCCATTATTATATATAGATTAAAATGTGCTGTCCGTCCACCGACAGCACATTTTAATCTAATAAGTGTTTATATAATAAAGTGATGTATCCTCCCTAAAGATGGCAGCTCGCCGAAACGTGTTGGAAGGAAAATAGTGAAAAAAACGTAATAAAGTAGTAAAAAATTTTGCATTTAGTTGGTTCTCGTTTCTTAAATTTATTTTGATGCACGGAAGTGAACAGTATAAAACAATGGGCCTATTCTTCATAGAAATTACTTGTCGGTAATGTGAATTGTTGAGTCTCCGCTGTTATGTCAGGAGGACGGTTTAAAGTTTACACGTGTAACTCGGGTACGGGAAGATAAATTCTGCCCTATGAAATTCAGTAACACTTGTAATGGAATATTCGCTGTAACCTTTTAAAGCCTAGCGGTAACTTTACATACCACCAGGTTTAACATGCAAAAATTCTACATGGTGCTCACATTGCATTTATGTGTTTTATGTGAATCTCCGAACAAATAGCAACTTTCGCCTCATACAGCAGATTGGTTTTTATAACCGAGACGGAGAGTGTTTACTGCGCGGTACGGACTGAGTCCTTATATAAAACAGAGTACCTTTCGTCTTTAAAGGGTTAATCCACCTTTAAATCTAATACATTGTGCAGTTTTTGCGATTTAGTGAAGCGGGAGTAACGTTAGGAATTGTATGTAGGGGAGACCGGGTTTAGTTGGCACACTTTTCACTTCTTAATTTTTTACCATTTTCGTAGAAATGATACAGAAAAGAAAATGGTACTGGTGGCACGTGTCATTCTTAGACTGTGCAAGAAAATATATTGAAGAAGTTATGCCCATAACTAATCCAAGAAAAAAGAACTTTTTCTAACCTCTGCACCTGTGCCAACTTGCCCCATATATGGGTCAGGTTGGCACACATCATGGGGTCTGTTGGCACACAGTACAGCTTGATTTATTATTATTTTCAAAAATATTCTGGGGCAGCACAAATGACGCTAAAATATTTAGCTGCTAACAACATACTGAAACTGATTTATAGTCGGTACAAAACTAACGATAAACATTAAAAATTACACTGGAAAATGAAACTCAATACAGAAATATAAGTCCACAAAACTTCAGAAATCTTTATCTGATACATCCGACTTGCAGTTGGGGCAAATATACCCCCAGGAAACGCCAACTGTGCATTTTGCATGGGCCCACATTTGGCACTGGGCACACTGAACCCACGTTTCCCCCGCTGCTCTCTTTCAGTATCTGTCCGTACAAACCAAACAGAATGTTTCCCCATCATTTTCATCTGAGCAGTCTGTCTGAATTTTCCTCACTATTTTCTTCTTCTTTGAATCTCTTGCAGCCTTATTAAAAAGGCGCCGCTTGCTCCCCTTCTGACGTGTTTTTCCTTTTGGTCACTTGAGTCAATTTCTGTTTATCTTGTAAGGCTGCTTTCACCGGCGTATCAGTCAGGATTGCTGTACTGCTTTTCTTTCTAATAGCGTTTGCTGTTCCTTTCCTGTCTGCAGGTTTAGGAAAAGGACGGACAAGTTCAGGAGTCAAGGACGTGCTTGAGGAAGAATCTGCTTCGGCAGGTCTTCTTCTGGAAGGCCCGGGTTCGGGAGAATGAATTCTTGAAGGGTCTGGTCTTGCAGACTCATCATGTTTAATGTTCCCATTACTGTAATTCGATGCTGCAGTGCCTGTAGCTGGAGCTGGTCTGTCTGTTACGTAGGAGGACAGAAATTCCTCATCAGGAAAAACATCTCTGTTGTAGGGAAGAATTCCAGTGGCCAGGAATGCAGCCTTGATATTTGCCGGAGTAGCTGCAGAGTTGAGAGACATGTTGACAATTCCAGGTAAATCGTAAATGGTCATCGTTTGTCCTGGGTGGTCTGTGATCCATGCGTCACATGCACGAGTGATGTAGGTTTTTAGTGGCCCAAAGACACTCCTATCAAGCGGCTGCAGCTTGTGACTACAATGAGTTGGGAAGGAGAGAACTGTCACGCCGTTTTCCTTGCAGTAATCGAGTGCTGCGATTGACAAATGCGAATCATGATTGTCCAAGAAAAGAACTACTGGCCGTTCTTTTAAAGGTTTCACGTGGGAAACAAAACAAAATGTTTCACAAACTTCAAAAATTTTTCCGCCTTCATCCATCCAGTAGGATTAGCATCACCTTCACTACCTGCAGGAGCACCATTCAAGAAGTGGGCTCGAAAGTTCACCCTGGGGAAAATGAAGAAAGGCGGCACTGTGTTTCCTGTCGCTGAAACGGCCAGGGCTAAAGTTACTAATTTTACACGTTCAGCGGATACCAGTTTTCCTATTTGTTTGCAACCACGGCGCGCAATAACTCTATCCGGTGTCTGCACGGTTGTTACACCCGTTTCGTCCATGTTCCATATGTCGCCCGGCCCAACCCGCAGACGATCAAGTACGTTTTTCAAATTATCCAAAAAAGCGTTAACATTGGTCTTGTTAAAACTTGAAGCTGTACTGATGCTTGTTGCCTCAGGTTTGCGCAGAGAAAGAGTCTCATGCCTTTTCAAGAACTTTGTAAACCATTCTGTGCCTGCCATTTTCATATCCTTCCAGCGTTGAGGAAACTTTATATTTAATGCCATTTCATACGCAAAAGCAAACTTTCTCACCTCCCTTGCAGACAAGCCATAGTAGATGTCTGATGCCCTTTTCAAATAATTCTCTAAGTTTTCTTCCTCAGCATTACTGAACACCTGCGCAGAAATTACATTGTATCCTATTTTTAAAAATTAATGAGACATGCGATAAAAGGTGTGGGAACATTTAATTTTATGTAACGAATCATTTATAAAAAAAAAGTACGACACAATTTTGGTTTGTTTCCCTGGTCACGTAGGGGAAGACCGCGTAAATTGGACCACTTCTTAAATTGGAACAATGCTGCAGAAGTCGACATATTGCAATGGTCTCAAATCTAGAGACAAGAAGTCGAAGCTTGTCGTTCTGAGTAACGGAGGAAGTGTAGCAGTGATCAGGAAGCTTGGCCCTTTGTGGCGTGTTTGATTGCGCTGTATAAGTCCTTCATCTTATTTTTCACTTCTACTTCTACACGCGTGAATTCGGTTCTGCTTGGCTTAGGAAAGTTCCATCTACAGATGAGCAAACAACTTCTTTGGGATAAAATCTGGGGCGGAACGTATGATATTGTGCCGTCCAGTCTTTGAGTGTCTTTGGTGAAAAGAAAACTGGCGTGGTGTTCAAATTGGGCAGGCAGTAATTTCCAGTATTGGACCATGTTGTATTGTATTGTATTATATTGTATTGCGAAAGCGGTGAATCATGAGTTATGGACATTACAGTAGCAGATGGTTCCTGAAGTCTTTGAGATCAAAAACGTTCCAATCAACATGGGTTCTATTCTCAATTGTTATGGTGCTACAATACGGGCTTTTATTAATTCTCATAAACTCACTCCTGTGAACCACGTGTACTGCATGCGACCGTCAACACGTTTGTTCCTACCAACGAAGGCGGGTGATGTAAAGAAATTCCAGGCTTATCTCTTGCGCTTGAAGGCAATTCTTGTAACTCGACTGTGGCCAGGAGCTGACTCTGTAGCCAGGAATGCGTGGTCTTCACAACCGAAGGTCGAGGTGGCGATGAGGGTGGGATTTTCGAAAATCTGCTTTAAGCACAGGTCGGTGTAAATTAAAGGTAGTGTCATGAAGTTACATTTATATTGGCGTTCAATTTATCAGGTAATGTGTTTGTTTATTATTGTTAGTTCACATCTTTTCAATGATCCTTACCTTTTGTTCTAAGTTTCAAGCGGTCACAACTCCGTAAGCGTTCAAAATCGGACAATTGCGTGTAGGAAGTTTTTTGATCACAAGGGCCTCAGGAACCATCTCCTACAGCAATGTCGATAACCCATGAATCACTCCGTATTTTGTGCACTGTGAAATATTGTTTTCATGATGGTCCAATTTAGGAATATGTATTCTTAAATTGGACCGATGCTGACATTTAAGAATCATTTTAAAACATACTTTCATATGCAGTAAGGAAAATAATAAGTATGCGGTTCAATGCATAATAAATGCGTTTGTGAGAGAATTTTTTTTAATTTCCTTTAATATTCGAGTCAAAGCGCTTTTGTTCTTAGGGGGTCCAATATAGGCGGTCTTCCTGTATACCTCACAGTAAAAACTAACCTGAACTCACCTGGCGAGTTTTCTTGTACCCAATACTGAACGTCGGATTCTGTGAAATTCCCCTTATATCATTCTCAGAAGCTCTGTTGCAATATCTCCTTAGAGAGCGAAACGGGATTCCAAAATCCCTTGCTACACTTCTAATCGACCTGTTTTCTATTCTGACTGCCCTAACGGCTCGAAGAACTGTATCTGGAGCAATATTTGCCCTTTCAGTTTTCCTTTCGTACCTTCTCAGCATAATTACGTTCACTAAAACGAATTTGAAATGACAAAGGTAGTAAGAAGCGTATAGAAAGCTGCATTGTTGACTGCGGGGTAAGCTGGAACAGTGAGCCAACTTGCCCCGTAGCAAGTGTGCCGTCTAGACCCAACACCAACTTTCAGTTTTGAGGTTAGTTTCCTCTGAGCTTAAATGCACAAAGAACACTGTTACTTATCAGTCATATTGCCACATATATACTACGCAACTACATACCTTTGGTTCAGATAAAACCCTAGCAGCCTTCTCAATAATACGTATTTACCAAACTGTAGTAAAATTACTCGGCGCGGTGCAAAACACACGCACCCAGATTTTGCTTCCGATACAGCTCGCAGCAGGTTGCCAACTAACTTCTCTCCAATGAAAGATGTAGCTCTTCATACTGCCTTACAGGTGTTGCGCTCTTACAAAGGAGAGGCGAGATATTATCTTTGTGCCAACCTACCCGTGTAGCCAACTAAACCCGGTCTCCCCTATGGTAAGAGTTGTAAAAGTGTGGTATCAAAATGTGCAAGTCAGTACCGTAAGAGTGCCAAATATGAACGGCTTTCTTTATATTTAGTGACTATGACTATAAATAATTAACCATACTATATAAGTTGTGGTAGCTTAGCACTCTGAATGCTGAAATTAATCCAGACTACATATAGAAACTCAGGTCTCGTCGCAGTGCTTCCCCATTACACATACCAATCACTTAATGCTGTTTGGGAAATTGCCGTTTTTCCTGAGAATTATTTGAAACCGATAAATGCACTGCGTGGACAGGCTAGGGATTTCTTAAATGTGGTACATATGGTCAATATTGAGCTTAAAATGGTCGTATTTGGATATAATGCTGTGACAAGCCATAATTTTATTTATGCAACAGAAGAGGAAAACAAATTTGTCGGATAGTGATTCACAAAATTTTACATGTACTTAGAAGATATACCAACATTTCTGAGGAATCTGCCGTCTGTCTTCATGTGACTGACCCTGCAGGCAAATGTAAGATTGTTCTATCGACCAGACTACACGGCCTCACACTTCAAAAGACCGTAGTCTTTATTCTCACCTTCCTGAGAAAGACAAATCTCAATATATTTAAATTTAATTTCCTCTTTCAGTTACAGTAAACGCCACAGAACAGCTGTCAAACATGCGACCTACATTTTTCTAACTTAGAGTTTTCATTACACTGTCATACTACTGACCAAACATAAGGCAATTCTTTAAACAAAACTCGTCACTACGGCGTTTTATTATTGTATTCGTAACGACTGCTACTTTGTTACCATGGCAGTTTAACAAATGAATTTCATAGCAGCGTTTTAGAACTTCTGTACTTGGCACCCTGTATACGGTAAAGCAGTGGTCGTCAGTCTTTCTTTCTGCCGCGACACACTTGAATGAGATTCACTTACGGGTCAAATTATCGTGGGAATAACAACATTTTAATAGCAAGCATAAATAGGCGTAAATAAACCTTTCTTATTAAAATTGTCACACCCGCAGTTTACCTTTATGTCGCGACGTGTCGGGAGCTATGCGGTGCTTCGACTGCACGTGACACGCCTATACGAGCCGAACGCTTCTTCCTCACCCTCCAAATCTGATTTCGAGATTATGTCGTCCAGCGGTAGAGTGTGTCATGATAATTTTAGTATTAGCTAGTGGTTTGTGTTGTGGATGATCAGATTTCTCGCTACACACATCAGGACTTCTCGCAACACGTAATATGAGAAGCGCCGGGCTACAGACACAAACAACTCCTCACGCTCGGATGTCTGCGTAATATTATAAATGTAACGGGGCTTTTGCGGAGGATGCTTTGTTTCAGACGAAATACAAAATGAGACAAGGAAGTGGTGTTCGTTAGTGGGGGACGGAAGCGGCATGTAACGTACGCTTAGTTACGAGTAGAGCATTAAGTATCGTTGCCTTTAAGTTGCGTCCTCTATACTTTTCGTTTCGTAGCCCTTCCCTCTTCTGCCTACTCACAGTAGGTGTCAAAGTTGTTTAATTTCACTTGATCGCAGTCAGACACACGCCACAGTCGGTAGAACTCCTCTGGACGAGGGATCGGCCCGTCGCAGAGACCTCTACCTGCCAACACAAACACACACAAAACAGAAACATCCATGCCCCCGGTGGGATTCGAACCCACGATCCCAGCAAGCGCTTGGCCGGAGACCTACGCCTTAGACGGCGCTGCCACTGGGATCGGCGTCCTTTATAAGTCATAGGCAAATTTGTCCCTGTATTTAATTAAGAGTCACAAAATGAAGACGCATGGAGGGAAGGTGGCTAATTCCACGCATTTTTCCTTGGCAGTAGATTAAATATGAAGCTGAATGGACACCAGATCTAGTCTTTACGCCGTGGAAAAAACAATCCAACCACCCGCCAGGAATAGAACCCCGATTCCCCAGTCACCTGGCCAGTAAGGTGGTCATTATACTGACTGAGCACTCCTGTTTTTGGCAATGACTACTCGTAGAGGTATGTGCTCGGGGAATGAACTCTTAAGCCGCTGTCCAAAAAGACGTCAGCATAGTCGCTGTGGGTGAGATGAAGTGCGTGCACGTGTTCTGTGACTGACGTATGTGATCCTCCCTTACTCATACATATCTTCGATAGCATATATTTTATAGGAGGTCAAAGCTAGAGGAAGTTCATGTAGTTTGGGGCATCAGTCCATTCGACACTGAATACGGAGGCAAGTTAAAAATGAAGCACTTTTTCTACGGTTTTTGACAAATTAACGAAATATTCGTTAACGTATTTTATTTTCTGCGTAATTCCTGTGATCATCAATGAGTTTGTTTCAACAGTCTGCAAGTTTCCTGATTCTATGGAGTAAAATATTTTCGGTTGGACTTTAAACCGTACCTCAACCGCTTCTTCCATAAATGGTGCCCAAAGCAGATACGTTTCAGGCGCTTTCGCGAAGTTGCAAAATTGACTATTGTTTTATCATGTTTGTCCGTCCGTCTAGGGAATTTCTTCTACCGCGCAGCCGAGAAAGTTGTACCTTTCCACGTCTTGTCTAAAAGATAGAGATCAAAGTACTTAGAATTATAATTTTGCCTGTTGTTTTATATGGGTGTAAAACTTGATGTCTTACATTACAGGAAGGACATAGGCTGAGGAACATTATTTGTGCGTATGAGGGTGGAAGTAACAAGAGACGGGAAAGAACAGCATAATGAGGAACTTCACGTTATGAGTCCTTATCAAGTATTTCATAGGGAGGTGAAGAGAAATACTTGCAGGCCTTTTATTGGGAAATCTGAAGCAAAGAATCACTTGAAAGGTCCTGGCATAGATTGAAGTATAATGTTCAAATGGATCTTGAAGAGATAGGATGGAAGAGTGTGGAATGGATTCATCTAGTTCATGATATAGACAAGTGGTGAGCTGTTATGAAAACGGTAATGAACTTTCGGGTTCCATCAAACGCGGGGAATCTTTTAACTAGCTAAGGAAATATTAGGTGCTCAAGAAGGATACCGCTCCATGGTGTTAGTCAGTCATTCGGTCAGTCAGTTAATCGGCAGTCAGACAATTGTATGTCTAACGCCCTTTGAATGGTTTCACCCAGCCATAAATTGTCTCCCACTTTACAGTTACTGTCCTGTTGAACTATCATTCTGTCATAAATGTCACTAGTTTTCACACCTTCTGGCTACAGAAATCAAATCACAAATCGATTATCTTTGAATATTCTATGAATGAGGCATGCCGCACTAACATCGTTACTCAAAATGCGATGCAAACCTATACGTTCGGGAAAGAACCTCAAATGGCGCAAAGCTTTCTTTCTTTCTTTCTTTCTTTCTTTCTTTCTTTCTTTCTTTCTTTCTTTCTTTCTTTCTTTCTTTCTTTCTTTCTTTCTTTCTTTCTTTCTTTCTTACGTACAACCGGACTCATGGCCTGACCAAGACGCTGCACCAGAACACTTGTAACATGGATGCAGGCGCCTCTCGTAAGAATAAACCTCGCAGTCAAGTGACTACTTCTAGGCAGTAAGTTTCTTTAGTTTTAAGTTCTGTTCAGTTCTTTGCCTCTGAGGCATATATCCAGATATCTTCTCGTAGCTTTCCTAATCCTTTCACAAATATGATGCTATGGCCTTAAAAGTATGCCATAATCGCTTTCATGCGTTTCGTTTCATATTAACCTTACGTACTCTTCCTCTGTTTGGACGCCGTGTCATCAATGCTGCTAAGGAAGCGACGTTCAATTTGCCGAGACTTGAGAATTTAGCTGCATAGAGTCAGTCTCTGAACCGCTTCCTATCGCTGTTGTGCACAACCTCACCTGTATGTCGGTTTCCCTTTGGTCAAGTGTTTTGAAATGAGGAAACAGTAGACAGATTTAGGCTAGATTGCGGTATTCCGAGATATCCGGGACACATATGAGTCGAGGATCAGGAAATGCCGGATCTGTACAAATACTCTGAACCATTTCTAAGAAATTTCTGTCCAAATACACAATTACACAGAGAACACCTTTTTGATACGACACAGTGGTACCCGGTCGATTGTCAGCAAGTTTAAAGTTGAAGGCAGCAGGTTTCTCTGACGAGTTCTTATGTACCTGCCACACTTCACTTCATGTCCCATTAGACCAGTTTTGACATAAACCTCTGATAGAACCTGAAATCTCATAGGCGTGTATCAAAAATATTTATGTGCTTGCGGCCCGAAGTGTCTTCAGCAGGAGTAGCACAAAAAGATAGACCATGCGAGTGTCTTCACCCGGAAACGTGTAGTTTTGCCTACATAGTTTTCTGCTCGAATGTATATGTACGCCTTGTTCAAATTATGGCCCGCTGTCATCATAAGACCAGTGAAATGCAGGATAAGTGTGAGAGGAACTTAGCATTCTTGTCACTTAATTTGGTAACATAGTGGTTATCTCTTTGCAAAGCGAATGCAGCTTTATTTTGACCACGTACCAAAATGCATGTATTTGACCTCTGAACTACAGTTAACTTAACATCCGAATTCAGCGCAAAGACTGCGGAAGAGGCCCTTTTCACGTACTGGAGTGCCGATGAACATAACATAGCCACTGGAAGGTGCCCAGTTAACTGTTGTTGAAATGCTTCTTGTTATTCAAGCGAAGCTGAGTGCAATAGCGGGCGTTATAACGCTGCTGCTGTACCCTGAACACGAACTGTGGGATGTAACAGTCCAGACTACAGTAAATATGGCTCCCACGTGCAACAGCGACACAAGGCATTTCAGTTACGATGGCCACGGGTGCTTAATTATGGAGTTTGATGTAGATGTTAATTTATTGCAACTAATAAAATGTCCTTTAAACATTAAATGCAAAAATCTAACAACTCGCTTTTCAAACTACGCATGTCGTACATAACCATTCCATTGATCCGCTTTTACTCATGTAATTGAGTTGCAGTTTTTGAGCTTTTATCGTGTATACAGGACAACGCTTCTGTTCTCTGTGCTAAACCAAATGAATCCAGTCCAAAACCACTCATTTCATTTGTTTAAGAACCCTTCTAATATTATCGTCCCATATAGGCATAGGTCTTACATATAATTTTTTTCCTTGAATTTTGCTGCATTTTTTATTTTAAAAATTCGTACAATTTTCTAGTGGGAAATATGGAAGATTGAGACATAGATAATTGGATAACATTAATTTATATTAATTACGCCAAATCCATATATTTTGAATGTGCGTTCTGTGGTCTTTATGGTCGAAACCGTGTACAGGGTTTAAGATAGAGGCACCTATTCGATTTAATCTGCGCTGCATTGTGTTGTAATTCAAAAGACCTCAGCTTAAAACTTTACATTCGAAAGTCTCAAGTCTTGAAAGAGAAGTGTTGTCGACAGATGCCACCAGACTTGCAGCAAAACAGACCTTTAGAGGAAATTTCTGAAATACCTGCCACTCTTCTAGGGACGTGTTACATGCCTACACAAAAAGAACGTAAGTATATGCCCTTGAACACTTTATTTTTGATCCACGACATTGTCAAGAACCGAATGATCGCGGTATTCATTTTGAAAAATTTCCTACTGAAGAAGCTCCATTTTTGTGTTTGCAGACAATGTTGCTCAATATACAGCGTGAAGCAACAACCTTGATCTCTGAGCCCAGTCGGTGTGTGTTAAATACCGTCGGCGATTAGAGATTTTTGCTGACACGGTTGATATGTAAACATGTGTGGCTGTTCAGAGACAGATAAAGCAGCGACGCGTCATCGTTACGGCAACACATGTAGAGGTCAAGGAATTCCTGGCGGAAATATTTTCTGGAATTTATCGGCCCTGTAGGTAAAGAGGCGTATTTGTGTTCATGGCAGCATCAAGAGCGAGACATAACGGCAGTCTGGGCAGCAGAGCTAGTAGGCAATACTGGATAACTTCGGAAACGCCGTGAAACCTGCACAGGAAGGATCACATCTGCACAGCACATTCCCCGTTCGAATATTTAGCGAGTTCTTAGGAAGGAGTCCTGCGTTCTTACAGCCTACAGCGAGTGCAAGGCCAACACTTACAAGAGTACTCTGAGAGAACGAATTTCTGTCAGTGGCTTCTGCAACAGTGTGCCAGCGGTACTTTTTTCTGTCCCTCAGAGGATTTGATTATGATGGCGAAACGAACATCTAAAATCAACGTTCGTCGGTGGGTGTCAATCCACACAGAACCAGTCCATTGTGATATCAACAAGGATTTTCAATAAATACATGGATCGGTAGCGTGAGTGTAGCTAACGCACTAGAGTACGACACTTTATTTTAGGGACGATGTGTTAAGTGGTAGGTTGTCGATCTTCTTTGGAGATATTACAAACTTTGCCCACGTTCTTATCTGTTCTAACTGTGGAGGAACAACTTGAACGCTCACAATTTGCAACTGAAATTTTCTCACGTTTCGACTGATAAAGCAACCAAAAATTTTGTGTTCTTCGCATGGAATTTTGCCTGAAAGATTTTCTGAGCATTTGAAGCGTTTCCTTTGCATGGTTTCCAGATTTTGAAGCCAAAGTTGATAAAAATGCGTCGCTTGTTCCAAATCAGCCCTTACAAAATCGGCCATTGCTTTAACACGCGCAGCAATAAATAGCCTTTCAGGAGCAAGGCAGAGGATAGTGGCTTCAAAACTCATTAAACTGACTCAGAAAATACCCATGCTAAGGCATTTAATGTACACAGGTTTATTACTTGCCGTTACAGTTTCTAGCCGCCAGGATGCGCCTACGTGTGTTCACGTCAACGGATGTTGGTCTCTGTTCTGAGCCAGATGAATCCAGTCCAGAGCAGTGTCCATCTACGCCTCGGTATTCTAAGCAGTCTCTTTCTTTCGGGTCTGTACCTAATTCCTGTGTGCATTTTTCCCCCATACGTGCTACAAGTTCCTTCCCATTGCATCCTCTTTGATTTGATACGTAACGAGGATTACATAACCCAAATCTCCTCGTTATGGATTTTCTTCATCCTCCTGTCACTTCCTTCCTGTTAGATTCAAATCTCCAGCTGTATACTGTTTTCGTTTGAGGCTTCTAACAGATGAGTTAGTAGTTATTATTTGAAGATCAGTGACGACTGCGTTATAGTGGCCAACTTGTCACCGATCTTGCTTTCAAGAGGTTTGGAGGTTGGTATTAACGGCCATCACTAGTTGTGGAAAAAAATGTGAAGAGAGAACTGTCAGTGTAATGAGAAGCGTTTAAGTGCAGATGGCGGATGTTTTGTTGCTTTGTAACGGCGCAATTGAAATTGATACTAGGCATATATGTTTATAGGTCAGAATGAGTGACTGATGTGGATAATGCATTGGAAAGATGTGAGGGTGTGTAAGAAACATCTGTGGTCTATCGTGATATTTCTTGGAGGGAATGTAAAGAGCACGAAGACACTCGGTCATATTAACCCTTTAAAAACGAAGCGTTCCTGTTTTATATAAGGACTCAGTGCGTACCGCGCTGTAAACACTCTCCACTGCGGTTATAAAAACCAGTCTCTTAATGTTTTATAAGGCAAAAGTTGCTGTTTGTTCTGAGATCCGTACAAAACACATAAACGCAATGTGGGCGCCACGTAGAATTGTTGAATGTTAAACCTGGTGGTATGTAAAGTTCCCGCTAGTCGTTAAAAGGTTAATCGACGTTGCAGTGGAGATTCGAAACGGTGCCTTCCCAACTACAAGGTACAAGCGTTACAGCTTCTGCCACCGCGGTCGTTCTAGCTAGGTACGATGCCCCTTAGTGGTCGTACAATGCGTACAGTTCTATAAACTTAAGTGGTTCAATGAAACGTAGCCCATATACCTCAGTATAATGACTGGGCTGCGGACACGAAACACAGGAATCGGGGTTCAATTCCAGGCAGGACAATACCCTATCTTTTCTTCACATAAATCAGACCGGCTCTGGGGCTGGTCCTGCCTCCTGTAAAATTCTGTACTGAACTTCTTTTGCCAGTAACAAAGCGGCCGGGGCATGAATCTGACCACAGCCATCTACTGTCTAGTTTATGAATATGTGGAACTATACCTCCATTCTCTCATACTTCCTCATCGTTTGGGGCTCAGTGAAGCGTGGGGAGACATGTGCGTTTAAAATTAACTAATTCCGAGAAAGATTATACGTTGAACCTTTCACAAGCTACAACAGAAATTGTAGTACAGAGGGAAGGTCATTCTGTGCTGCGATAAGCCCGGCTTCAGTTGCACTGGCTTACGAGAAAAACTGATCACACGGGTGTTATCTGGGCTGTGGAGCCGGAGTCAGAAGGAATTTTAGGTGGAGTCGGAGTCGGTAAAAATGTACCGACTCCGACTCCGACAGCGACCTCTATCTAAAAATCTTAACTAGATATTCCAACTCCAGTGCCCTGCTAGCTACAGTAACCATTAGACTTATACTTAAATATAGGTTATAAGTCTAAAAGGTAGCTTGTTGATTCACGTGGTGGTGATGAAAGGTGTTATGATACCATTTACCATTTTAGCAGGTTTACCATTCTTAACACATATTGAGCTTGTATGAAGGAGTCGGAGTCGGAGATTTAAAAATTGAGTCGGAGTCGGAAGTTTTGTGTACCGACTCCACAGCCCTAGGTGTTATGGGGATTTCTTTGCGCCCTTGTAACACTCAAGTGAAATAGAACATTATCGGACTGTGGCATTCAATTGTCTTCCGCTTCCTAGCGCAGGAGCCAAAAAAGAGTTGGTTCTGTATTCAGATCGACTCTGTCAACAAACTCCGCCCCATCGAGCGCGGTGCCCGCAGGCGGAGCTTGCAAGTGACGAGCGGCGGACTGATGCCTGAAGGCTGCAGTCAACATCCGTCCACTTGGACACGAAGTTCTAATTTGGTGACGCGGGATCTTATCGTTCGTACAAGGGCTGGAATGTTAGGGATTCCTTCGCGAAACAAGATACGTGCTGTGGGCCGACAACCTGTGTTGGTTGTGCGTGCGAGTGCCTGTGTGCGTGCGTGTGACTTCGAGACCAACTGCTTGGACCCGTTGGACAGTTCGGTTGCATATAACATTTTTTCTTTTTTAAAAACGTAAATATTTGCAGTTTTCATGATATATGTATATATACAGTGTTGATTTTTGTATTCATGTTAATCAAGGTCCTAAACATTGGTTAAAACTGGTACATTTACATATCTGTTTATACGTATTGGTACGTACATTCACAGGGGTATACAGACCACCTTGCCTGGTGATCCATAACGAGCAAAAAGCTAAAACGGTCTAGTGAAAAGATCTCTTTTATTTATACGTTAATATTAACAGTTTATCACTTTTTATGAATTGTCTACAGATGAACAAACAATTTAAGGATCCATTACGTACACGCGTGAACGAGCACACGTTGCGTGTAATGATGGTGTGTGAAAACGGGATGATTGGGAGAGTATTTGGACCTAAGGAAGAGGAAGTAACAAAAGGCTGATAAAACTCTATAATTAGACAATTTATCTTACATATTTGTCGCCAAACATTAATTATGACGATTAAAATAAATGCTTATGGAATGGGTAGGCATGCAGAACACATGGCAGGTTAAAGAAATACATAAAAATCTTGGTAGGAAACGCCGAAGAAAGGAGTCTGCGTGGAAGATATACGTATAGGCTTGGATGGGAGGATAATATTAAAATTTATGTTAAGGAAATAGAGTGATGGAATGCAGTATGGAATTATTTTTTCAGAATGGGAAACATTGGCGGGTTTTTGTGAAGACGATAATGAATTGTTGGGTTATATAAAATGTGGACAATTTTTTTGAATAAATGAGCAACTGTTGGCTGCGTGTAGTTATAGCAAGATACGCTTGGCCCAGCATTTATGTTCCGCATTCTAGGTGACTGTAAGCAGACCGGTGTGGAGCAAATACACGGCAGATAAGCGCGGGTTTTATTGTACTAAGTTACACGGCGATTTGACAAAAGGAGCCGCAATTCATATACAGCACACTGACGATGTGTCTAGTGTTCTGAAGAACGTATTTCCTAATATTTCGTATCTTCTTTGTAAAATGCGCAGGTCGATAAAAACATTTAATTGAATATTTCCCTTATTTTGTATTACGTAATTTAATATAGTAACCTGTTCCTGAGAAGTTAGTTGAATTATGTGTTCCTTATTTTATGTTTTCTCTGTCAGTTCCATATTTAATGCTGAGAGAATATGTACGTCATTTTCCCGATTAGAATACACTTTCTCCATTGAGGTTCTGTGGTAATAAAATTCATCTAAGTAATATTTAAAAGTTGTCGGTCTTGCCATGGCTTCGGCGCTTAGTCGCCGGCCTCTCACCTCGGAGGCCCAGGTTCGATCACGGGTCAGTCTGTGTGGGATTTGTGGTGGACAAAGTGACACTGGGACAGGTTTTTCCCCGAGTACTTCAATTTTCCCCTGTCGGTTTCAGTCCACCGATGCTCCATTACGCGGAAAGGGAACAAAGAATTATTCTCTTTATCATAGGGTGCACAAGAAGCCTTAACGCTGCGGTGCGTCCGTAGCGTCTGCTGCGGGGCGCTTCGCCACAGAACAAAAGTATAAAACAGTTCTGTTCTCTCAGCGAAAACACTGCGTCCCAAGTATTTAAGGTTGCAGTTTCTTTTCAATATAAAGACGCTGTAAACTGCTAGGACTACAGCGTTAGTGATATGTGAATGAATGAGTATGGAGCATTGGTGGGATGATGCGGGCAGGGGAAACCTGACGTACTTGTAGAAAACCCTGTTGAAGTGCTATTTCGTACATTACAAATCCCATATGGACTTGGCCGGGATTGAACTCGAGCTTCCGCGGTGGGAGATGGACGCCTAACCGCCTGAGATACGGCATGGCAGATATTGTTTAAGGAAGTAAACTCCAGTTAATTGTGTGAAGTATAAAAACCTACTGACGTAATCCTTCCGGCCGCACTGTGACCCTGGATTCGACTCAGCCTCCAATAGAAATGAGTACCGGGATTATCTCCTGGACGGTAAAGCCGGCCGGTGCGTAGGGCTGACAACCCTATTACCTTCATGTGCCGATTGTCTTGAAATCTGGGAGTGTCAACCTCCTGGAACCCTCAGGGCCTGTCCAGGCCCGTACAGGGACTGCTTTACCTTTCATTATAAAAGTCCACAAAAGAAACACTCTCTGGGCAAAGTTCCTAGCGTTTAACGTAGAAATAGGCCATGCATCTGATTCAGATGTGCAAAATTCTCGGTTGCCTACTCGTTGCGTCTAATGTTTTGAGCACAATTATTTCCGTTTCCCCCCGTACACATAAAAATGTGTGTCAGCACATGTGTGTCGCAAATGTGTGTCGCAATATGGAATGTCGCCATCTAAAAGTTAGCATTGCCGTTTGGATTTCGGGAGGTCCCGGTGACCTGTGTGTATAAAACTGAACGCCTTAGGGCACGTGTTGTATAGCATTTCGACTAACATGTTAAAGAGGAGCCACACTGTGGACAGCTTATGTGAGAGTTCCATTACGTTCCGTGTAATATGTCATACTGACAGGGTCATTAAACAAATCACAGACAAATAAAAATCGAATATTGTCTGTGTTTCTGTTTCTTAAATTTGGCAAGGCATAATTCGAATGTCCTCTGTTGGTACGACTACCAATACAGATGGCTTCTTCTGATTTGTATCTTCGTTATATTTTTCTTATATGAAAATGGGACATGCCTGTGACGTGCGAAAATAAGGCGTCACTTACCGAATGAGAAATTTTATCGGCTGTCTCGTAACTGTGCAGTTGATGGCGGACTTCCAGTTCGTTGTGCTCATTTGTACTGCTGCTGGTGTGCAGTCAGGCACTGAGATCTCTACGCAGCGTATTTTTTATAAAATAATTTTTCATCCTGTTTTGCATTCTCATTGGTTTTGTTTTGCAAAACATGATGTGTCCTTAAAAAACGTGTTATTATGCGTTCTGCTATTAACTTACATCAGCTCATACTAAGGAGGACTGAATCTTGAACACACACACACACACACACACACACACACACACACACA
>BLKM01000358.1:359637-382910 GCA_013340265.1 Coptotermes formosanus | reverse complement strand
CCCCCCCCCCCCCCCCCCCCCCCCGCGCGCGCGCGCGCGCGCGCGCGCACACACACACAGGTGGTCTCTGAACTATACTTCTAGGGTGTGTTCTATATACATAAACACAGAAGCTCTCCTACCGAAACATTTATCTTCGGTCTCATTTAAGTTATGGCGCATTTTATTTTGGCAGGAGAAGGGTAGCAATGTGTAAACCATCACACAGGAAAGTGTTTATTTACAAATTGCTGATTATGATGTTACAGATTTCTGTTTTGACAACAAAGAATTACAACAACTATGTAAAATCTATCTTTGTGCTTCCACACAGCGCGCCGCATATCTCATAACGCATGGTAGCACACGCTAAAAATTCCATGTGTGTTACTTTAAGCGTATATGTCTTCTACCCGCAATCTGTAACTGCTGCCGCACACACAGTACATACTTTGAATATGGAATATAGTAAGACGGTGCACATCGACCTTCCGGATACTTGTCTTTCAAAAATATTCTAAGAGCGATGCTAAAATAAGGTAAAGCGCTACTTCTGCGAAGACAAGTATTTATTTTGACTTAAGACACTGGTGAATGCCATAAAATATTTTTCTTCTGGAAATTGGAGAGGGAGAAATGGGTCGTGGTAAAGCCGATATGTCTCAAGTTCATCGCTGTATGCATGAATATTCGTAATGTGCATATCAGGCGTTTCAGCGAATGTGTGTTCGTCGACCACACTTATCACACTGAGCACTGAGCACAGTTTTGTGCACGCATGAGGGAATGGTTTCTTGGATGCAGCGTTGCCATGTTGCTACGGGCTCTGCATTGGCTCAACGATACCTTTTCAGATGGGCCAGCCATAGGAGAATGAACCAAAGTAGATAAAGACACAGACTTCCCGTCTAACACAACTGCTCACTTTATTGCCACACAGCTACATGTTTCGGCCCAATGCAGATCCATCTTCAGGCTATCAAATAAAAACTTCTTCAAAACGTTAAACCTGCATGCTAAGTGTGTACTTACTTTAAAAATTGTGGAAAATTATTTAACATTCTGCCTTATTTTGTCAGCTGGTAGCTATTATTCATACAAAACCATCCCTTTTTAAAATGCAATACTTATACAATTTTAATTTGTTATTTTACTATTTATCTTAAATTTAAAACTGTGTTCAGATTTCTTTATGTTTTAGTCTACTTTTCCTTTCTTCGGTCTTCTGATTTCTGTTATAAGGTTGCATGGCGAAGGTTGAGTGCCCACGGGCTGTAAAATCTCTTGTTATTGGCTTTCCATATTTCATATCGTTTTCTATTTTTCTTCCAAATATTTTCCGGGTTCCTTTTCTAGTACTGGAAGCGGGTAAGATTAGATGAATATGAAGCAGATGAAATAAATTTATTATATTACAGTTGTTAGCGATTTTATCGATTTAATAGTGTACTTACTGACTGACGTGGACGTCGTTTTCTACATACCTCGTGCTCTCACCACAAAAAATGACCCTGAACTGAAGTTATTTGCTTAGCATACAGCTACAGTTTGAGAAGTTGATGACGTCACACGTGCAGTCTTTTTCGTGTTATTGTATCAAGGATGGATTTTTCCTTTATAGTACATTTGTCTTTCATTAGATTATTCCTTGTGGTTTCTAAGTACATACAAAATTTTTGTAGTGTATTTATGTGTCTACCCTTCCTCGTCACCACTATGTCCATAATTTCATGGCATGTCCCTTATCGACGAGATGCTGAGAAAATTGAATGGGAAAAGGGAGTGAACCTGTCGAACACCAAAGTTTACTGTAACTTTATATCTTTGACTGTGTGCACAGAACACGCCGCGAGCGTATATTCTGTATATAATAACGAAGGATGAAATACTGGTGCCCCAGGGCAGCAGCCAGACAATGTGCTTTCCAGGCATTACTTCACGTGACAATCACGTGACGAAACCTCACCTACCCACGCCGTTGTAAATGCTCCGTATCAAACCACTTGCTGCCACATAACGTACTCTCCCTTACACTGCGTAATATGTGTGCACAGTAATCACTCTTACAGTGTCTATATCTGTGGAGAATCAAGGCATTCCTTTCCCTGAATTAACTCGAAAGCTGCAAGACCTACAACAAAATTGTGTCATAAAAGTTGTGATTTGTTTTTCTTTTCTGCGAGTTTTGATGTTAGCGTGTTACGTTACGGCAGATATGTCTCGAGTCACCCTCGAAGCGGGCGTAGAAACGCTTTCGGGGCTTCCTGCAGTGTCTGTTAATTTTAGCTTAAATTGGGGTTGTGTTTGCAACTTGTGATGAAATTCCAGGATGTCAATATGTATCGGTATCTGATTAGCCGTTCTAGAATTTTTGATGAGTACAAACTGAAGGACCGATCAGCCTTACTAGGCGTCCTTCTGGGTTGTGAAAGCTCCAAAAACGAATTAATGTTAAGGAATAAATACAAATACTTTCATCTTGACTTATTTTATTCTTTACGTTTCTTCGACCGTTTGTCTCTTTCTCTCTGTCTCTGAGGTTCTCATTACTCCTTTTTACAGTTTTCCGTGCTTTGCAGCACCAGTAATTGTAGCTTTATTTTTAAAATAATGACGTCTGACAGGGCAACACTTCTTAAATCAAGAATACTGTGCGTCCATGAGGCCGCGCGAACGCCAGTCAGCACCTGTTCATAAGCACTGTGTTACCGCCACCTTCAGTCGCATTTCTGTGCCACCAGCAGTCACTGGCTCAAACGTCCGTCTGCGCGTCTGTGCGCGCCAGCTGATTGCTTTTCTTGTTAGAGGTCCACTTTAACTTAGCAGTTTAAAGTACGGTAAATTTGCCTTTGTCCATGCCATGAGGGCATGTATGGGGAGTACAGGCATGACTTCACTCACGCTTGACCTCAGATCTAGATGTAGCTCTGTGGTAAACTTGACGTCCCGGCCATCTTACTCCTGGAAAATAAACCCTGTACCCATTTAACAAGCGACAGGGTGGTTCTCGCAGCCGGTCTGGACAACATTAAAACTATAAATGTCCCACCAGGCACAGAGTGGACTGACAGCAGGTGGTTGTCTTGTGACATCGCTAAGAACGTCTTAATTAACAACCAAGTTTAGGAGCTGCATTTTCTTGCAAGCAGTCAGTCGTGTTCAGATGGTTTCACGTAATGAAGTAACCGTTAATTAGTCGTTTATATACTTAAGTTATGGCGTTACATCTGGGTGATAATTTGCATGCATTGTAGTACCTGCGTTCATAGCTTCATGCAGGGCATGGATTAATTCCTTAGGACATTCGTGTTTGGCAACACAGTGCAAAGTACGTGTATGGTACGCTAGTTAAATTAATTATTCATTCACAGGCGGAACTATATTAGAAGGCATTTAAACCGGAAAACCAAGCGCGTGCAGTTATGTGTTTCCTGTGACGAAACAAGAGACTTCAAGTGTGGCCATTTGGAAGGAAACATGGGAAGTGGGGAGTGGGCATGGAACGTTAATTCATCGTACTTAACGTCTACTCAGCCACTCCCTCCCACGGTACGGTTATACACGAACCCCCCTTTTTTTTGAGACATAGAAAAGTGTATCCGTCGCCATGGTAGCAGAACTGACTAGCATTACCGCTGCTGTTGCCAGCAACAACAGTCACAAGTCTGCAAGTACTGCAGGCGGACGTTCCACCCAGCTGCCTCCCTGGATACGGACAGCAACGAAGCCAAACATCCATAACTATAGCTGTTCCTCTGATCAGCACATGTACTCCTCTGTCTCCAAAACGAAAAACAAACACAAACACGAGAATGGATCATCGGGCTGCAGATATCGGAATGATGTAGCAGAAACAACAGACCCCATAGGTCTTCTTTCAAGGCAAGGGCCTGGTAGAGGGAATGTAGGTCTCGTTGAACCATACCGTGCTAGCTGTGACAAGTTGAATACAATGGGGGACCGCGAGGATATCGACGACGACGGAGGCGGGGACCCTAGATCAGATAGAAGAGGAAGTGAAGGCAACTGTGTTGGTGTTAGTGGTGTTGGTGTTGAAAGAAGGATGTTCATGTTACGTGACGAAGAGTTAGTGGAGGACAGTGATGTACAGGAATATGTAAACGAAAAGGCAAGAAAAGTGAGTCCGGACGATGGTGAAGTTGTCTCGGACGTAAGCCCGACTCCCGGTAGGGAAAACTGGAGGCTCCGGGAGAGTAAAAGCACGACAGGAGACATAGGAAGTGGAATGGACGAGAGAAGAGGCATGTCCATGACGGATATATGGCCCAAGGACTGGGGAGGTAAGATTTTCCTTTTTATTTTTCTCGTTAAATTTCTCATCTGTGCCAAAACGTTAACTTCCACTAAGCATGGTTACCGTTGCATGTTCGCGCGTCTGACGGTTCCGCACGCAGGTCGCCCATTGTTCGTACCGTGTCGCTCTTTGCTATTAGAGTTGATATACAGTGCACGTTTAACGTATACATATGAAGAATAACACTATGGGTCAGAGTCAACTGGTCGAAAAATTCCCTACCTTGTATTCAGTTCCAGTGTTCATGACCGTCTTCACAACAGCGAGCATAAAATACTATGTGCCTATTATAAAAGAGTTACTACTTCTTTTGTTAACCTTTTAAAGCCCAGCGGTTACTGTACGTACCATCAGTTTTAACATTCAGAAATTCTATATTCTTCCCGTAGTGTATTTATATGTTTTGTGTGTGTGTCAGAACAAACAGCGAATTTTACCCTACACAACAATCAGTAATTGGGTTTTATACCCGAGATGGCAAGTGTTTACTGCGCAGTACGAACTGGGTCTTTAAATATAATGGGTTACGTTTCGTCTTTAAAGGGTTAAATTAGGTACTCTACGAATTCACATAATAAGGCAGTCTTTAGTTCTCTTCTTCCACAAACATAAATACGCCACGTGACCTGTTCAACTTGGCCCAGCTTCTGAAGTGTTGAATGACTGCACAGATTTGGTAGGTTTCCTTAGTACTGTACAGACCTATCCTATGGCTCTCCAGCTGCACGTGAATAAGCTGGCATATACAAGGCCGAACCAAGGCATGTGGGCGCCCCATTAAACCGATAGTCTTTAAAATTTTCGACCTAGAACAGGCTGTTTCAGTATACTTTTAACAAATTTCCCTTCCGTATGTACGTGTTGGTGTCACTAAACGTTAGCTTTTAGTTTCCGTTACGATTGTGAGTAACAATCATAACTAAGGCTAGAACGTCATAATTTATGACGTTTCTTTACCTCTCTTAGCCGTCTTCATTGTCCCACACGTATAATTAAATCGTGTAATTTTATAGTCATTGTAGTCTTTTGAGTGATACGTTGATTTATACATTGTAACGACAATAACAATTCAAATCAAAGCAAATCTAGGGAAAACGTAGAAAGAATAATGAAATACAGATTTAATTAACATTCTTTTGAGTTTCTCTTTATTTTTGGTTCATGTTCTTGAAAGGCTTAAAATCATTGGCTGCTTACAACAGCAAATTAATTAATTAACCTCTTACCATCTTACCTAAAGTGAGTCGGGCGATGACGGCAAAAAAAAGGGTATCAACACCATTGACATAGAACTGGCATTTTTTAGTTCCTGCCTTCGATCTTTTTAACGTCGTTTTGCGCCCCAACTGCTCTGTTTGTCGACCATTCTCTACATCCACGTCACCCTGTCCTAATAACGACAACTGTCAGTGATATGCTTATTGCTACAGAGATAACCTTGACTGCGTGGCAATGCTGCAAATATATACACCCACCTAAACGTTTTTTGATCATAAATGTGACGTGGGTGTTTGTTTTGGGAAGAGGGATTATACAGAGAAATTTTATAATGAAAAGTTTCATATTTTATAAAAATCATCATGCAGGAGCTTAAAAATTTGTCCGGAGAAGGTGAAGGAAAGGAAACTTTTTGAAAACTGGCATATATTTGGGCGATAATATTAAAATGGGTTGGATGGGGGGTGGACTGGATTCACTTGGCTAAAACTAGGGACCGGTGATAAGGATCAGTTTCAAAAAGGGGCGTGGATTTTGTCAATAAGGGGCGATTTTTAGGCTCATTCGCAAAACTGCGAAATGTGTCTGTCTGTCCGTTTGTCCGCATGCAACAACTCGGCTCCTACTGGTCGGATTTACATCAAATTCGATCTTTGGGGGTTCTTCGAAAAGATGTTGAGTAAGCTGAAGTTTTATTAAAATATGGAAAACACAACGGGCACGTTACATGAAGACGTATGTACGTTTATCGTAATACTTCGCTTAATTCTTCTTAGAATGAAAAAGTGTCAGAAAATTTGTAGAAGAAACCAGAACAAAATTTTATGTTCAATACATTTTCTCGGAAAATCGTGCCCTTTAAGAGATAATTTGGAAAAATATGGTACAGTCAGATATGACACACATGAGAATAATGTTGCGTAGAAAACGTGCGCTTTGCATGCTGGGTAACTAAGGCAAGAATACAGACACACACACATAATATTTAATACTTATTGCTTCATAATTGATTAATTCCGTCTGATGTCGTAAAATGTTTTATGGAAACAGAAAAGCTGACAAACTGCGCAACGACTTATCTGTCATCACGATCTGTTTAGCCAAATTGTACGTCTGAAGAAGGCCGTGAGCAAACGAACGTTGTTTTCTGTTCAATACAGCCTTTGTACATAACGTGTGAAAAGAGTTCAGATCAGTTGGAATATAATTTCTTTCAAAAACTGATAACTTTTGTATATTTTATATTTTGTGTACTGTCATATTGTTAATTGTTTAAATTAAACCAACAAATCCACAAGATTGTTTGTAAGTATGTATTATCACCCCTACGTATGTTTCGGTAACCAAGTTACCGTTGTCAGGGGGACGTACATTAAAAATCACAAGCACTGATTACATCCAATTACTGTATGGTTACCGAAACATACTTACATACAGTTTTGTGCATTTGTTGGTTTAATTTAAACAACTCACATATAATTTGCATTGTTGCCGATGACATAAATTTACCATAAAAGCATTGTTGGGCAACACTCAATACTTTTATATAGTTGGCAGTGATATGTAGCTCAACAACAACAACAACAGCAACAACAACAACAACAACAACAACAACAACACAGTATGCATTGTTTGTCTCCACTGCAAAATTGTGACGCAGACACTCCACAATATTACATTATAGGTACACTGCTTATATTGTTAGCATTTCAAACAGACTGCGCTCCGTTTCGTTATTTATTTGTTTATTTATCCGGTTATTTAATGTGTGTATATGTATTTATTTATATATATATATGTAGATTTTATGTACAGTTCAAATGACAGCTTCGCCTTTAATTCCGATTAGGTAGACTACGTTCTAAAATGAGAAAACCTGGTATAAATGCAAAGGTCGGAGAGACATGGGAAGACCTAGAAGTAGACGGAAGAACTTACTGTCAGAACTTCAAAATATCGAGACGGGTTTGTAACAGCAAGTTCTTTAGTTTAAAAAAAAGTGTATGCAATAAGTCAGACATAGATCACAAAGTTGCTTTGAATACTTTTAAGATTATCTGACCAGTACTTGCACTAACGCACAGTATTGTAGCTGGTGGCGACAAGTTATTATCTTTGTCAAATTCGGAAGGACGATATTTGTGGGACATGCAGCACCCATGGACAGAAGAGAATTTCGTACAAAGTGTCGGACGGAAAACTGACAGAAGATCTCCTTTTTCTTTCGTCTTCTTGTTCTTCAATGGCGCGACAGCCCGCATCGGTCCCTGTCCTCTTCAGCAGTTCTTCTCCCGATATCCCTATCCCTGTTAGTCTTTACCTAATCCATCGTCGTTTTTCCGACCTTATCTGAGGCTTTCCTTGAGTCTTCTCAAAAATTCCTTCTCGAATAGAATATACATCTTGCAATACAAAGACATAGCTGAGGGATTAATATTAAACAGGATTTTAAGGTGGAGTGGGAGGGTGTGAATTGGATTAATTTGGCTTAGGATAGGGAACAATAGCGCTTGCCTCCTCAAATCTTAATACATTTCCTGGTTCCATAAAAAGAGGCAGTGAACTTCTTAACCTGCCTGAAAGACTGTAGCTTTTCAGGAAAAACTCCGTTCGCTGGAGTTAATTAAAACGTATTATGAAGCGTGTGTTTGGGAAGTACACTAGGATCCTACATGGACATAGGCGCTTTGCAGAAACGTATAAATCAGTGAACTGCCCTGGTAATGTAACACACGTAGGACGTACATGTGTGTGTTTATGTGTGCGTCTGTGTGAGTGGGGGATCCTATATGCTAAGAAGTGCTAACAGCTATAAAAATACAGGGACCAAAAAATGAGATTGCCGATTCCGGTAGCCGTGCGTTCTAAGATGTAGGTCTGCGGCCACTTAATTTCTGGGATTGCGGGTTTGAATCCCGCTGAGGGCATAGATGTTCGTCTGTTGTGTTGGTTGTGTGTTGTGTAGGTAGCAGCCTCTGTGATGAGCTGATCCCACGTTTAGATGACTCCTATGGTGTGTGTGTGTGTGTGTATGTTTTTGTGTGTGTGTATGTTTGTGTGTGTGTGTGTGTGTTTGTGTGTTTGTGTGTGTGTGTATGTTTGTGTGTGTGTGTGTGTATGTGTGTGTGTGTATGTTTGTGTGTGTGTGTATGTTTGTGTGTGTGTGTTTGTGTGTGTGTGTGTATGTTTGTGTGTGTGTGTATGTTTGTGTGTGTGTGTGTTTGTGTGTGTGTGTGTATGTTTGTGTGTGTGTGTGTATGTTTGTGTGTGTGTGTGTTTGTGTGTGTGTATGTTTGTGTGTGTGTGTGTATGTTTGTGTGTGTGTGTATGTTTGTGTGTGTGTATGTTTGTGTGTGTGTGTGTGTGTGTGTGTGTGTTCGCGCGTCTAATTGTGTGTGATATGGAAACCTCAAAACGAGGGGGCCTAGACCCGATTTGGGCTGTAGCGTCACAGAAAAATATTCGGTTAAGGTTTTTAATTAAGTACGTTTTTCAAATGTGTCCAACAGTTTTAGATTTTAAGGTTCAAATTACCTCATCTTAGACTAAGGCTCATTTACGTGTATTACCTCGATAGTTAGCCAAATCCATCCCAAAAGTTACTGTTTCTAATACAAATAAAATGTCCACATTTATATTACAGAAATATGAATCTGAACTTCGCAATTATGTATTGAAAATTACATCTCTGAAACTGACACTGTAATGCCGAAACATGTAACCTTTATTAATTCAAAAATTCATTTCACGTTTATTTTGCTAATACTAATACTAACACTAATACTAATAATAACCTTTAACATTCGTAAAATATTGGTGCAAGTATGATTATTGTGTGATAAACAGGTATCAAAGCGAGTGTGCATGTATAATATGAAGCCCACTGGAGTACAGCACATCCACAGTGCGAAAAGCGCAACATGTGAAGGATCTCCATATTAAAATCAATCAGAAATACGACTCATTCAACTGACTTTCTAGAACCTAGCCCAACACCGTTAAGATCACATGTGGAATGTGCTGAAAGTTATCAGCCACGCGTGTGAGAAGTTTTTACAAATAAGCAAGAAAGCTGATCTTTAGCCACAGGTGTGAGGCCTTTGTGATGTCAATCAGCCAAATGCACTGTGAAGTCCATAGAGGCCTCTCACACTTCGAAAGACAACAGAAACTTATCTCGCCATCTGATCTCAACATTTAGTGTGGATACAGTCATTATGTTCTTCGTGTCTTTGTCCATATAATGACTTTGTAAAGAGCTGTCTGATTTCACTAAGTCCGGTTTGAAAACAATGTCACAGTAGGTCAGAGGGAACCTTGTTTTAAAATCCACTTTTTCAGATATATAAATACATTTAGATAAATTCTAAAAGGTTTTGACGATGGTGTATAATATTGTGTGGTGACGGTTTTATGGACTTTATCCATCGACCGAAGAGTAAAATATTAAAAATTAAAATCACAACGTTTCGGAAGCTGGCTCTGCTTCCGTCTTGAGGTGAATGGAGGGGGAGAAGAGCACCTACTCAGTTGGGCCCCTTAAACAGAACTAGCCTCCATGCGGTGATGGGGGCTAGGTGTTCTTCTCTTCTCCCTCTCCATTCACCTGAAGACGGAAGCAGAGCTAGCTTCCGAAACGTTGTGATATTAATTTTTAATACTTTACTCTTCGGTCGATGGATAAAGTCCATAAAACCATCACCACACAATATGAATATGTTTGTCACTCAAGTTTTTTAAAATTTATTTTGAAAAGTAAATCGCAACAAGTTTCCTTTTTGTCAGGTCGAGGCGGCTGTCTGTCGGTTTGTTCACATCAAACATGGCAAAAATTGTCGAATAAATTTCTATCACGCTTGACATCATGCAACTAAAGTCAAATTTTCGAGGCTTTTGTCTTATTTTAAGGTATAAATGAACTTTCGCTGGGGTTATGCATTTTGAATCTAAAGGAATTTTGATCAAACTTCAAAATTTGTGTCGGTTTCTTTCACATTAATTTCTTTTGAGCATTATTAATTTAGGGTATTTTATGAACCTTTACTCATATTTCTCCTGTAGGCAAATTCCGTGATATTACATACTTTTAATTAGACAACTCTTTCCTTCCACATCCTTTTCAATTCATTACTCACTGCCATCCAATTATTCGATGCTCTATAACCTGAGTTAATTAGAGCGTCGTTAAATAAACCACAGATTTTGACTCAGATGTATAGACACTTCGACAGGTGTGAGTAAACCAAAGAAAAGCCTAGCTGCTTAACAGTCAGTTCTGTATGTGTTGAACTTTAATCTTTTTAGTCTTAAAAGGAAAGAAAACGGGGGAACCCACCAGGCCGACGTGTTCGTGTGTGCATGTGTGTGGGCACGTGTGTTTGACACAAGAATGTCGTCCAGTCACGTAAATGATATACAGAAGTGTTGTTCCACATCGTAATAATAAATCGCTTCTCTCTTACAAGGGTCAAGCGTTTAATGCTCTTAATGGGGGGCGGGGGGGGGGGTCACTGTTTATTCCGAAAACCATATTGTCACATGAAAACACTTGACTGTGGGTGGACAAAATTCAAATGTTTTAGGTGTTAAAAACAGGTGCTATATATACTAGTAACCATTATAGGATATTTCAAACCGTTTAAACCTAGTGGCTGGTGTAAGTACCACAAAGCTTAACACTAAAATCTCTCCATTTGGCTCAGACGGCGTATTTGTGTGCTCCGTATGAACCTTATGATAGACAGAAATGAATCATGGCTCATGATTTTCCGCCGGTTGGGCTTTCTAACACATCGTGTTCTCTCCGAAGTACGAACTGAATATTTATGGACTTCTTTTTAGTCTTCTATGCGTGATTTTGATACACCCTCCCAAAATTAAGTTCAAAATTTCTGACCAAACGCCGCCCTTCCAACGTTATTAAACTTCTTCACAATGCTGCCCTCCAAACATTAAATTCAGCCAAAAGCTCAGCTCCGTCCCTCTGCTGCTTACTCCCGGCAGTCCAATTCCCATCTTCTAACTTCTTAACTTCCCAAAGCTCTACGTTGCCTTCAGCACACCTTTAACAGGAGGACAAGCGGGCACTGCCTGCGAATATTCAGTCAGTTTTCTGTTTCCCCTGTAATCATAATAGATGCAGAGACTCTCACTGCATCCCTCCAGCCTGCTTGTGTCTGCCTACCGTGTTCTTTCTTCTTCAAAGGGTCAAATGGTGAACTGTTTACTCGCTTATTGCTTAGCACTTAAGCTGCCCCACTAAGAGTGTGCCAGACACAAAACAAATTATGCCGTAACTCCAGAAGTCCACTTTCCTATTGACCGCGCTGCTGGTTCTATAGAGGAGTTGTTGTTGACAACACTGTGTGTTCCGCCATATTAGCACTTGCTTTGTGTTCAGGCGTACTGAGTCTTGTGGACGTAGCAAGTACAAATTGCTTTATTCGCTTCCACACTGCACATGAGCAGCGTCTGTTACTTTTTACTTTAGCTACACTTTTTCACTTAAAATGTCATTATGGGCAAAACAAAGCGTAGTCGGCACAATGACAAAGTCACGGGCTGGACGGCCAGGGAATCCTTTTTAGATTTCCGAGAGGGGCAGGAATTTTCCTCTTCTCCAAACTTCCAGACCGGCTTTACCCTGAAGTTGATTAATGTAATGTAGGCCAGAACGTTGGGACAGCATCGACATGCGATGAGGTTATCTCTTTAGAGCACAGTGATAAATAGGCCTATATATAACACCTGCCCTTACATTTGAAACTCGTCATTTTGTCATGCATTTTGTTGAGTTTTCGTCTGATTTACACCAACTATTTTTACAAAAGTCATTAACTGAGTGATATGTTAATAATATACGTAAAGGTGATATTTCTGCTGTGTGAGCTAGAAATAGAATTTTTATGTATAATTTAGGTGTATTTCAGACTTTATAATGATAACTCAGCCAAAGCCGAAGGAACGCATAAAATTTACTCAATTATTTCAAAATAATTTGCTAGAAATTTACAACTTGTTATTCACAAATTCTGGGAAGCAGACACTACGGGCTGTATAAACAGTCTGATAATGACGTCGTTGCAGGACACGTGTAGTCAAACATCGTGTAAGAGATTTGTCTAGGACCCAAATAAAATATTTGCTGCTGTGAACATAGGACGCTGCTGGCAGAATGGCCGTTATTCAAGCAAATGTAACAAAATAATTTAAGGTAAATATCTTTTATGCGCATGAGACATTGTCTGCAATAGGCCCTCTGAGGTACGGTAGCAACACAGTTACTACGTCACGAAGTCTTCGCCTTGAGGAGGTGATGTCATATTTGTCGAAACTTTGGTATCCACCTGCAGGACTATACAGTGTCAAAATTCTGAAGCATTCTGAACACTGACCGCTGTGAAAAATATCAGTTTTGAACTGAACAAACACTTCGCGGAGACTACAGGAACGGTGCTGTTCCATCTAATGCAGTGAAGTAGTATCTTTCAAAAACGGAGCAAAATATTTGAAAATCCGTTGCAACAGAAGAAATGTTACTCGTGAATTTATGTCAAAAATTTGGTGGGTTATGGAGTTATGTAATATCTATGATTAATAGGTTGGATATTTTGAGAAAATTACGAAGATTTTTTGCCATACTCAAAAGATTCCTAGATTCGAGCATGTCTTGGTATAATTCAATAGAATTCAGCCATCTATTTCTGATATATTAAAGATAAACTTTAATATAATCACCGTGTTTCATCTAAATCTCCGAGGTGATATATATCCCTGATGTTTTGATCAACTGTGTACTTGTATGTATGTCTCAGCTTGGACATGCACGTTACATGTTCCTGCCATCTAATTTCTTTTATTTAATATCCCTAAAAATATTAGGCGGAAAGTTAGGCATGCAAAATATTAAAATTTTCATTTTTCCTTTATTTTGCTTAATTTTTCTCAAACACCCTGACTTATTTTTGTTCTCCATTCACATACTTTCACATCCATACACCGACCAGCAAAATTATAACTGCGTATTGTCTACGTTAATTAGTAGGCCGGGATAGCTCAGTCGGCATTATAATAGGTTATGGGATGGACGACCAACAAATCGGGTCCCGATTCCATGCACTGGCAGAGGCATGTATTTTCTCCACCCAGCCTCCTCCTCCTCCTCAGTGGGTACTGGCATCTGTTTCCCTGCAGATAAAGCTGCCGGAGCGTGGAACTTTCAGCTCACCTCCATCTCGTATTACCGAAGTTAAGAATTCGTGGAGCTGTAACGCCACTCCGGCTTATACCTTCATGGCGTGCAAATTGGGATTTAAGGTGGAGCAAGGATAAACAAAACACCCTAAACCATAATGTGTGGAATGCTTCTTGATCAGCTGAAAAATTTTTTCTCCTTGTGTGGATTGCAACGGGTCATGAAAACAGAGAATTTATTGAACAGTTGAATAAATACAGTCTGCAATGGAAGCAGGTTGGACGTTGCATTCAGCTTTCTTTACTAATTTGTTGTTAGTTTTCATGCTGAATGATTCAAGCATGAAGAAATGTTGGCATCATTTGAATGTGATTTAGTGGATTATTATTTCTGAGGAGGAAACAGAAAGTGACCACGCTTCATGGTGAACATAAAAAATTGGAGAAGCGTGCCACAAAATTGGCTCTTAAGCACCGTCCTTCTGTTGGTTTGTGTGGAATTGTTTTCCAAAGCTTATTGACCTGAACTGTTTCTTTCAACATGTAGACAGGCCCAAAAAATAACAAGGAAAGTGTAGACGTATGAAAATTACAGTGTTTAGCCGCAATGAAAGCATACGGGGAAATGCATTTCGTGGAGGATACGGTTCGTGGTTTATTTAATGAAGCTACCAGTGGCTCTGATTATGGGTTGCGGGTTTGAATGGCATAGTGATTAGTGCATAATACTGAACGGCGGACGGTTTATAGCAAAGTATTCGCTACATAATTAGATGTATTTATGGCATTCGTACTGAGGGAGTGGGTAGGTGTGTGGGTGGGGCCACTTTAATCAGGGCAGGTTGAGATTCCAAACTGGGACATTCTTCTTTTCTTTCTTAGTCCTTCCCTCTTCTACCTACTTGTTCGTAGCAGGTGTTGAGGGTTTTTGTAATTTTATTTGATCACTCTGAAGCACACACCACAGTCGGTAGGACTGCTCTGGAAGAGGGATCGGCCCGTCGCAGAGACCTCTGCCTGACCACACAAACACTGTACAAGACAAACATCCATGCCCCCAGTGGGATTCGAACCCACGATCCCAGCAAGCGCTCGGCTGCAGGCCTAGGCCTTAGACCGCGCGGCCGCTGGGATCGGCCCAAACTGGGACATCATGGCTGCAAAAAGAAAGGCTACCCAACTGGGCCACAACGTGATCGATGAGTGTTATGTGTTTCTTGATACTATGCATGCTACATGACCTGTTCGTCGTCATGTTTTAATAGTCCTAACAATACTGGGGACTATAAAACAAATACCGTAAATTACTGTCAGCCATAATTATCTTAGTAAACATTTTTTTATTGTCTAAACTGTGCTGTATGTTTCGGCGTAATTAAAATACTGACCCGAAACATAAGTCATAAGCCATCGTCAGGCGTTAGTAACCAAAGCGGCGAGAGTACACAATAGTTATTAGTACTATAAATCATAAGTTCTTTTTTAAAAATACAGTGGAACTCGGTTATAACGTCATGAAAGAGACTGAATATTTTGTGTCGTTATAAACGAGTGTCGTTATAACGGACGATTATAGTGTAATGGTTAACAGTGACGAATTAATTAGTAGCCTGCTACAGAATATCTGACTCTAAAGGCGGGGTGTCGTATAAACAGATGTCTTTATATAACCGGATTAGAATGTATTCACATGCATATGTAAACTGGAGATCCCTAGCTGAGGGGTGCACAACTTTTATAAAAATGTAGGAGCCACACTGAAATTTTAGGTGCCAGAAAGGTGACAGGAAACTAGTTTTAGACTATGCTGAGGGCCCACAAACTTTAGGCGCCACCGTAAAATGTCTAGTCGCCTGGGCGATTTGGCGCTTGGTGTTTGTGCACCCCTGCGTGCTTTATTCGCATTGCAATTTGATCAGATACGTACCTAAGCGAACTACTTGCTTGAAAGTGACATAAGGCCGAAATGTGCAGCAGGTGCGAAAATCATTGACAGGAATCTGGATAGGTGTCGACTGTGTGACTGTAATTCTGTGACTGATGCATCTTCTTCTAGTGCATATAAGAGAGATGAACACTGGAATTTCTTATACAGGTTACTCTTCTGTATTTATTTATTAGTGCGTTTGCGTCTAGCCTGAATATTTTCGATGTTGAGAGACGAACTTTCGCAACTGCGCTTTCTCAAAGAAAAGTCCTGTTACTTCAGCAGCGTTCCAGCAATTTAAATTCGTAACGGTATGTTTTATTTCACACTTTTACCCAGAATGCCAACTTTTCCCGCTTCAACGAAAGTTGGTTGCTGAAGCAACATTGATGACTCTTCAGAATCTGCGTGATAAAACTGTAATATCTGCCATACATCCCACAGTTTGCACTCGTGACGTATTGCGGTCGTCCTCTTGAGGGATTCTGTCGATGGCTGTATAAAATATACTTCTGCATTGTGTTTGTACTTGTAGGCGATGCAGTTGTACGACTTAATGAATTAAATTTTTTGGTAGCAATGTAGACGGAAGTTCAGAACCTGTGAAGATAAGAAAGAGTAATGCGTGATACTGTAAAAGACTATATGAAGCAGTGTATGTTTGCAATGGCATTGGAACATATTAGGACGTTTAACTGCATGAAGGTCGGTGGGAAAGTAAGAATACATGGTGAGTATTCCGCGACTTGTAAATAAAAATAAAGTTTGTGAAGAGAAAACAGTGACCTACTTTACCACACAGTCACACTGAGGGTTCATACATTTTCCACAAAGTGTTGTCAGTGAATGTATGTCTTTAACATAGAATTTTGGGCTTTGCGAAAGGAAACACTGTGAGGTAGCTTCTTGCGCTTCTGCAACATTTTGGAATCCTTGACCAATAAGATGCTTCTTCTGAGGGCCGAAGAGATGGAAGTCAACTAGGTTCGAAGTCAGGGCTGTACTGCGGGTGTTCGAGGCACTCCTACCCAATTTGCTACATAAAGGCTGCCTGTCAGGTTGTATGCGGTCTAGGCACTAAGTCAAATATTCGGCCCTCCGAAGAAGCATCTTGGATGTCACAGACTACAAACTGCTGCCGAAGTGCAAGCAGCTGTCTCACAGTCGTTTCATTCGCAAAGCCCAGAATTCTATGGTAAAGGCGTACGCTCATTGATAACACGTTATGACAAGTGCCTGAACCTTCAGGGTAATTACGTGAAAAATAGCTCGCTATTCAGTTTTCCCGTGATAAGCACTATTTCCAATACAAAGTTGCTAAATAAGGAAATATTGACTATGTATTCTTACTTTGCGTTCGATCTACGTATGTAACAAGAAATAGAAAAACTTGAATACAAGACATGGACATTTTTCATAATATCATGGATTAAAAATCAGATCTTCCAACCATCATGGGTTTCTAGTCGTATACCTCTTAGGGTAGTGAATCGTGGACAGTGAGGATAGGATACGGGAGAAAACTGATCGCGGTGTAGCTACGGGTTCATTTCCGATCCAGCCTATGTGGGATTTGTGGTGGACAAGAAGGCTCTGATAAAGGCTTTTCTACAAGAACTTTATTTTTCCCCTGACGTGTCTTTCCACCAATGCTCCACACTCCAACTTCAGTCGTCTGTCACCACGCCTATATGAACTTAGCGTTGCAGGGGGTTGTTAAATGAAATTCCTTTCTCTGCATTTCTGTTGCTGTCAGGAGAAATGCACTTGATGAGTAAGATTGTGAGATATACTCTTTTGGATCTTACAGGAATCAAAGGCGTTACTGAGATAAATATAGATCTCACAGATAATAAAATTTATTGAAAGAACCGCAAAAAATTGGAAAGGACAATACACAGAATCATTTAAACATTATAAAATATTAACGGAAAGAAAATAGTTTTGCGGAGACGTATGGGACAGTGAAAGGTTTCTGTCGCCTCATGTCCGTCACAGGTCGCATTACGCTGCCAATAGAAAGGCTGATAATTGACTGGCACATACAGTGTGATTCATATATAACGAAGCCCAAATACTTAGCTATAGAAAACGAAGGGCGGCACTGTTTATAACAGGATTTATTCCATAAAGTCTCCAGCTTCAGGCGCAGGTAAGGTTAGTGAGCCTAGGCTGATGTCACAAATTAAGAGAGTGCGTAAATTCGTGTGTGTGTGTGTGTGTGTGTGTGTGTGTGTGTGTGTGTGTGTGTGTATATATATATAGCGGTGTTTCTGCAATCAGAACGGTGGAGGCGCCAGTATACGTCTCCTTGCTTAGAGGCTGCTGTCAGGTGACTGAGGCAGGAAGACCCTAAGATTTGTGAGACTCGCGCTGAAGGTTTTCATGCAAAATGACGGGGACTTCGTGGATGTAATCCTGCTATGACATCCAAATACTTGTCAATTCCCGGGCATTTAGTGCTGATTCCAACCATGAGACATTCGCCTCGTTCACGCTAGGTGGCAAATTGCGGCAACTTTAATTCCCTTCGCGCCCGTCACTGTCCAGCAGTAGCTGCGTCATATATTACACATTGCAGGGGCGTGTGTTTCTTGTGCGAACCCAGAGGATGACTGGCTCACATGGCGTGATACGGACGAAATAAATGGAAAAATTTGGTGGATGCAACGTGCCAGCTAAACCAGCTGACATATAACTAACTATTTGGCTTTCGTTCTATATGGATCACGCTGAACGTGTTCGTCGAAGTCCATGGCGTTATTCTCGAACATAGGATTGCTTGTAGCACGTTTTACTCAAAAGTGTATGTGACCCACTTTTCATGTGTTCGCCAACATACGAGTATGTCAGAATGTTGACCGAATGATCGACATAGTCACTGCCGAACGAAGATATGCTAGCCTGGCCTGCATTTGGGCAGACCAAAGTGCAGTGTCACTGCAGATGCGTATTCTGCAGTTTTCCTGCCTTCCAACTGACGCATCCGGTAAGGTCACAGCGGTTACGTAGCATTTTAACTGCACAAAATTCTAATGAGTCTCTAGAATTTCCAATTATTTTCTCTCACGGTAGTGGATTTCGTGAAATAAAGGGTTGAATCCCGAGCAGTTGGAAAGACATAACGATAACTTGTAATTTCGTATTCCTTCTACGTGTTAATGAATTACAAGCATTATAAGGTATGAAGCAAGGTCAGTGCCTGAACAAAGAACAGTGACGGCAGGTGGTCTGCTTTACGCGGAATCCTATTTCACTAGTTTTGCATTGCAATAAAATATTTAAAGGTATATCAGACCTGCATAAACTTTCTCCTAACCGTGCTATTAAGACACTAAAGTTCGTGCAATTCTAAGTGTGTGTTAACGCGCAGTTCACCTTGTATTATTAACACGTGTGGCCACGTTCACAGCGTGAGTAAACGTTAATCAGTACCGAACAAGTGAAAAAAAAATTATTTCTTTAAGGAGAGTAGTCGCAATTTTTAAGCCATGGAATTCAGACACGAGGGAACCTGCTACAACAGCAGCAACAGCAATAATAATAATAATAATAATAATAATAATAATGTTATTTAATTATTCTTCTGTATTCACATGCTGATTCAACGGCATAGTGACCATTTGCAAAGACCGCACATGTAGAAGGAGCCAACAGATAACAGCAGCAGCAGCAGCAGTAGTAGTAGTAGTAGTAGTAGTAGTAGTAGTAGTAGTTATAATAATAATAATAATAAGTTAATGCTTGTTTATATATGTGATGTCTCAAAAGCTTAATGTTTAATTACAAAATAAGCACTAATACAAAAATCTAACATTCCTACATACGAAAACAAACAACAAAAGGAAAGACACAAAAGGCAAACAATACAAAGCAAATCAACAAATGAGAGTTAAAGGGAGAAAAGTGTAGATGAAGAAAAGTACGTAATAAAGACAATAATAACAACAATAATAATAATAGTAATAACGATTCGTGTTTGCTTTCTGTATTAACAGAACAAAAGTCAATTACAAAAGCAAGGCGGATATACAAACACAACACAATTGTATACACAAACGAAAAAGAAAAGGAAAGAAAGAAAAGGAAAACGCGACACAACAGAAGCATAAGGTAAATTTGGGTGCTGACTTCAGAGCCTAGGAAGTTTCAGTTGAGTTACACTGTATTCTTGCTTATGCAGTGCCGCCTGAAACAGAAGAGCATTACTACGTGACACACAAAACAATTAAGAAATGAGAGGGGTGCGTGGTACCAACATATACTGATGAGTTAAGGAAACACAAAGGGACTATACAGGGTGAAATGTGACGAAATATATGACGTTAGTGTTAAATTGAATAATGATTGTTACGATGATAATAATGATGGTGGTGGTGGTGGTGGTGGTGGTGATGATGATGATGATGATGATGATGCAGTTGTTTACCTGTTGTACCTGTCTGTCCTGCCATTAACTCATGTAAGCAGGTAACGTTTTAACTGTCCTGCCATTTCAAATCCCATGAGAGAAGGTGACAGTAAGACGGTTATTTACAACTCGTGGTCCGCGGGCTAGGACAACATTATTTCATACAACCGCGGCATTTTTTGACCTTGGGAAGGCAATATATTGTGTACAGCGTCACAATAAAGTCAAAAAAGTTATAAAAAATTTTGTAAAAATAAGCAGGATGGGGCGGGGGGATACTGACCCCAGACAGAGATGTCTCAGCAGTGTAATCACGGCCCAATGCAAAAACAGGTTTTTGGGCTCTACGTGCGCGTAGTCCTGAACTGCCATTGCGGATACAGCATACAAAACACATTTTACATGAAATATGAAATATAGTCAGGCTTCCCGCCCCCCCCCCAACGAAAGTGGGGCCCCGTGGTTGCAATAACCTTAGACGGATCAAGAGTGTAGTAACACGTGATCATTGTACACCATGAGTATTCCTATACATTACTTTTTCTGCCGCAGCAATTACATAGCGCACGGTGAGATCGGCAAGAGTTATGTCGGATGCCGTGTTTTCCTTTCGTCTGCAAGAACTGGGGAAATCACGAGAAATGTCAGTCAAGACAGCCGGCAAATCGATAGAGCTTTAAACGGGTCCTTCACAAATACAGCACGGCGCTACACGCCGGAAGTTCGCGGGTTCGATTCCCGATGTTGTCATTGGATTTTCTCATTGACTTAATCCTTCCGGCCGCACTGTGGCCCTGGGGTCGACTCAGCCTCTAACACAAATGAGTACCACGAATATTTCCTGGGGGGTAAAGGCGGCCGGTGCATAGGGCTGACAACCTTACCACCTTCATGTGCCAATTATCCGGAAATCTAGGAGCCTCAACCTCCTGGAACCCTCAGGGCCTGTCCAGGCCTGTAATGGGACTGCTTTACCTTTACCTTTACCTCACAAATACGAGTACGGACTGTTACGGGTATATAAACCTGGTGGGTTAAAATTATATAGAATATTGGTAGGTCTGGGCGTAGCAGTGCCTTTTTTTTTGTAAAATTTTGAAATTTAATTACTTTATATTTTTTACAGGCAGACAATTAATACCCTATATTTTGGAGTCACTCTGAGATTGGTCCTTCTTTAAACCCTGCATCCGACACGAAACACGAAGCAAAACCATTATGTTGCATTGTTTTAGCAGTTGATTCTGCAGGCTTTACAAGCCTTTAATACTCACAGAGAGTGTCGATAATTTGACCCGCCGAAGAGCGGTTTTACCTCAGACCTCTTTTCCTGTAGCAGTCGTTACATTGACTAGGCTGCGGCATGGAAGACCAAGGAATCATCGTTCGATTTCCATTACACTGGCTCTGGGACCTAACCAGAATCCTATCCGATGGGCACTGGAGAATGTTTCCTCCGAAGTAAAGCGGCAGGGGTGTGAAACTGATCACTTCGTTTACTGCCGAGGTCAGTAATGAGTGGATTAATGCCCCAACCCTCCATACGCCATCATGGCTTGCACAGAAACAACTTGACCGTTGTCTTGTCACGTACCCGTATGCACTTAAACGTAGTTTGTTTCATTATTTTTTTGACGCCGTGCTTTCTGGTACGTGAACACCAGTGTTTAGGACTAAGACGTTCCCTCCAAGTGAATGTGGAGGGTTTAACCTATTAAAGCCTAGCGGTAACTTTACTTACCACCACGTCTAACAGTCAAAAATCCCACATAGTGCCCACATTGCATTTATGTGTTTAATATCGACCTCAAAACAATCGGCAGCTTTTGCCTTATCCAACATCAACAAATTGTTTTTTATAGCCGAAGTGTAGAGTGTTTACTGCGCGGTATGCACTGAGCCCTTATATAAAACAGATAACGTTTCGTCTTTAAAGGGTTAATTTGCTGTATCACCGCCATGAAAACCTGGAAACATATCTGCTGAAGTGTGCGACAGTCAGTCTTAACTGTTCTTTTATCAAGTGAAAAGCAACCGTGGCTGAGAGGTGGAATGGATTGGAATATCCTACATTTTATTCCAGTCGTTAGGCTTTTGGGACTGGCACTCAATGCGCTTTCGGAAATAGGCTGCGTCGGCCTCTAAGCAGCCTATTTTCCCGAAACCGATCCGAGGCATCCTGCATTTAAATTAAATTTCTTATTAATAGTGAATTTATTGTACCAACAACGCACACAAGAGCCGTGCCATGGCTCAGGCGGTTAGCTGCCGGCCTACCACCGCGGAGGCCCGGGTTCGATCCGGAGTCAATTCATATGGGATTTGTGGTGGACGAAGTGGTACTGGGACAGGTTTTTCCCCGAGTACTTCGATTTTCACCTGTCAATTTCATTCCACTGGTGCTCCGTTATTAGGAAAAGGACACAAAATAATCATCTTTATCTTCATCACAGGGTTGCACAAGAAGACTCAAGGTTGCGATGCGCCCGTAGCGTCTGCAGCGGGGCCCATCTCCACTCAAAAAAAAAATGCACATAATGTTATGTGTATTACATTTATTGCTACGACATGTTTCGGCGTTCAGAACACCATCTTCAGGGAGCACGTAATGCCAAGTTTAAAACCATTTGTCAGAAGACGGGCCACTTATTCATGGTTCGACAGTCAGAAGGCAGCGTTGGTCATGTCATCATATAAAACTTACATGAATTTAACACTTACAGAGATAAAGCACTAAAGCATGATTAAAACGTCTCTCGTGAGTGAATAACAAATTACAATTACAGTTAGGTCGTTGCCAGTGGAAACCGAGGGATGTGGCATTTTGTGTATTGGTCCAAGTGGATGTGGTCCCGTGAACAAATACTGTATTTGTAAAAAGATTACTAGTCTGTAGTAGTCTTAGATTTGGAATAAATATGTTAAAATTTGATGCTGTGATGTAGTCAATGCTTATAGGTGGAATTCACCCTGTTGCGTAGTGTCGTGTATTGTGTATTGGTGCCAGTATAGAGGTGTGTAATATACGTGAACACTGTGTGCATTTAGTTGGTTCAATAAATTGACTATAAAACACTAATCACCAACAAATGCACAAATAGAGCTTTATCATCAATCGTAACACACTCCTCCATGTTTCGACCCTTCTGGGTCATCTTCAGGGAGAACATTTTTGTTGTCGTTACACTAAGGTTGCACTTTACAGTTGAGTGAGAATGTGCTGTTGACTG
>BLKM01000358.1:193376-359251 GCA_013340265.1 Coptotermes formosanus | reverse complement strand
AGACTTCACGCCTCCAGTATGCAGTCAACAGCACATTCTCACTCAACTGTAAAGTGCAACCCCAGTGTAACGGTAACGAAAAGTCCGCCCTGAAGATGACCCAGCAGGGTTGAAACATGTAGGAGTGTGTTACGATTGATGATAAAGCTCTCTTTGTGCATTTGTTGGTGATTAGTGTTTTTGTACGATATAGTGCACGGACATGGAACACATTAAAAAAATTAACTATAATTCGTCATAACAATGCACGGAATATACAACCTTAACAAAAGTTCTTATTAACATTCTGACACATAACAACAGAATAATAATCGTTACGTGTGTCAGCAAGTAGTTACAAATATTACCAGACGCTGGAAGCAATAAGCAACAATGGAAAGTGTTCTCAGTCGGTTTTGTAGTGTATATCTTTGTCGAAGACAGTCCATAGCGTGGTCGCCTACAACAGCAGTGCTTAGCGAATATTTTTATTATCCTACAAAGTTTATTGTCCTGTTATAATTGTAGTTGTCTTTACGGGGCTTTCCAATGCAGTGGCCTGCATATTCAGCAAAATCATGACATCGAAATGTCTTTCAAGAACTGCAAACCATAAGGGTGGGTCACAGTGAAAGAAGTACAGTGTCGATAATAGCTACAATATGACGTTGAATTTGAAATTTTCTTAATGGCAGTGAAAACAGTCAACTAAATTAAAAGCTTTTATGATATATGACTGTATTGAATGTGCTGTTGACATCTATAAACATCTTCGAACAAACATCCAAAATCAATCAGCACTAGCATCGCAAGTGAAAGCAGTATAAGCAACGCGTATGATAAAGTTTCATGTAAAAAGAAGGCGAAGCAACTCTCTCTTTCTGGACATGTCCCTCTTTTTACCTTCAATTGTAACATCGCCCCCCTTGGCCACCCCCCCCCCCCCACCGCGCTGTGTAAGAGTGAGACGTGAGATCTTGTGAGACGATAATACCATCTTGACTTCTTTTTGTTCAGAAAACGAGAAATGTGGAGCATCAGACGTGTGTTAATGAGGACAAAGCCTTCCTCTGCACTCCATGCAGACAGATACAAAGAGCGCGCTTTGGGAGACAAACGTGTTTGGCAAGTGAAATTCTTGGTGACAAAAGAATAGCTTCTACTGGGGAAGTGTTTGCGTAGAGGAAACTTGTTGCTGTGTATGTAATGGTCTGCATTTATACATCTGTTGAGGTTCAGCTGTTACAGTCTGGGACTGATTCTGTGAGGTGACTAACGGATTTTAACGACATCGCATCAGATCGTGTTCATCGTTTTCGAGTGTTCTGGTATTGTGTGAAGTTAAGTTAGCTGTTGAGCGCTACTGTGAGGGAAATTTGGTTGGCGACTGATCTGTTGCAGATAATAATAAATGCAAGACATTAGAACGTATAAGATTTGTATGGTGATGAATTAGAAGTGAACTTTGACTTGATTTCGCAGTATATCCACAAGATAAGTGATAGATCTTATGCCTAAATAAATATTCCCATTGTGAGAAACTAAGTTAGAGAATTATAACTGTAAACATTCATTAAAGTACATATTTAACATCCGAGTGAATTCTCCAGAAAACAGCCCCGTATTTCGTGTGAAAGAAGGTCAGCGCAATCAACACGACGGCCTTTCATCGGGATGTGTATTATAACAGCGAATATGAAGAAGGTAAGAACCGGAATTACGTCACATCGTGTATTGATTTCGTCAGAAGTTATTTCCTTGCAAAATACTATTTTCTTTAACACGAATACGCACAAAAGGTCGGCTACTATGACGCTCAGAAACACCTGCGTCCGGATACTGTAAGTGCGCGTTTATTTCCAATGCAGGGACTGTTCATTGCAATCCTAAATGCTGTTAACCCTTTAAAGACGAAGCGTATCTGTTTTATACAAGTACTCAGTGCGTACCGCGCTGTAAACACTCTCCACTTCGGTTATAAAAACCAATCTCTTAATGTTTTATAAGGCAAAAGTTGCTGTTTGTTCTGAGATCCGTACGAAACACATAAACGCAATGTGGGTACCAAGTAGAATTTTTTAATGCTAAACCTGGTGGTATGTAAAGTTACCGCTAGGTTTTAAAAGGTTAATTATCAATATTGTGAGATACGAGTTTATGACGACTCTGACTGTATTACCGTCATCTGGGATGTGAGATCTTCTAGCTTTGTTGATGGCTACAAAGTTTTTGGAAAAATCTACTACTGTAATTTTCGGAATAGAAATGTGAGTAGTTTACTGAAGATAGAGTCAGCAGGTCGCTCCGCAAAATTGGCATCTATCTACAAGACTGCACGGCATCACATTCCAGATGACCATAAGTTTAATATTCGTGTCCACGTTTACACAGTCATTGGATATCTTATCCATTTCTGGACTAATGAATAGCAGCACACTGACCATTTGTATCTGTTTTCCTGCAGCAACTTGTTCTTTGGTGCCGAGGTCCGATAAAACAGTTAGTTTCCATACGTAAGACTGTTTAATGATGCCAACCGGGTGCGTGGGCTTGTCTTAGAGCGCTGAACTGCCTGGCAAACGTATTGAAATTCTGAATCAGCCAGCAACTTGTGTGTTTCTGTTCGAGGGTCAGCGGTTAAGTTATGATAGACGACAGGTTTACGTGGGCTGTTTAAACATTGTCTGGCAGCAGGAATTGATTAATGAAGACAAATGAAAGCAGCGATGCCTCGGACGCGTGAGGATGGCCTTATTTTTCACTTCAGTCACACGTTACAAGGTATCCGTCATTCACTGCTGATAATTTTGTTACATTTTGTATCTTTTCCAAAGTATCCGTCTAAGTTCAAGTACCACCGTAACTTATTTTAACGTGCTGGTTTTCTATGTTGAGGACTTATTATCCGCTGACACAACACTGCAGCTAGAGGACCGCCCTTTGTCGGCTGTCTGCAACTGATACTATCCATCTTTAGATAATCAGATCAAGGATAATAAAACTGGTACGGCATGTAGCACGCATGGGGCAGAAGATAAATGTTTACAGGGTTTTGGTGGCGAAGCCCGAAGGAAAGAGACCACTTGGAAGACTTAGACGTAGATATGAGGGTAATGTTAAAATTACAAGCAGGTTGGTGAGCGTAGACTGAGTTTATTTGGCTCAGGAGAGGGGTAATGGCCGTCTGTTTTAAACACGGCAATGAACTTTTTGGATTCCATAAAATTCGGCAATGTTCGTGACTGCTTCAGAACATGCAAACCCCTCAAACAAGACTATGGTCCGTGAACGTAGCCCCTTGATTCATATTATGTACTTCCCAGATGTTTTTGGTGATTTTTCAAGCTTTTGTCTATCTTTCCGCTGGTTGCATACACGAGTGTCTCTGCGTCTGCGTAAAAGCTTAAGTGTAAGTTGGTATTTGGTAGTCTGTATTCTGTGCTAAATTAGCACGTAATGAATGCAGCTTAAAGCATTCATATCAGTGCACACGGGACTGAGTCTTGTGTGATGAACTTTTTTCTTCTCAACATTTATTAATATGTAGTTAAAAATACCCACTCTTATCTAGCACTGACATTAAGAACATCCGCATGTTTTTATATGTCTTAGTGGTGTCACATCCGTGTACCTAAATACGTAAAATTAAGGCCTGGACGGGAGGTTGAGGCTCCCAGAATTTCTAGACAGTCGGCACATAAAGATGAAAATTTGTCACCCCCACGCAGCCTCGGTCCCCCAGGAGGTACTTCCGTTGCTCATTTCTCTTAGAGGCTTAAGTCGACCCCAGCCGAAAAGATTAAGCCAATGAAAAATCCCAAACAACCCAGTGGGACTCGAACCCGCCACCTTCTGTCTTGTAGCGCAGGGCCTCAACCAACTGCGCCACATGGCACGTAATCTGAATACTTACGTGTTATATATATATATATATATATATATATATGTACGTGCTGAAGATGGTACTTAAAATGAACAAAGTTTTTTTTAGATTAAGACGCTGTTTAGCTACATAATTACACAGCGTAGAATGGAATAGTAAGATCGTCATAAATAGTGGTCGGTAGTGATTTGGAAATGAAGACACTTTATCAGCTTGAGCCTGAAAATCTTGAGCTTAGTCGATGAAATCTTGAGCCAGATTCGAAAAGGATGCTTGCCTAATAATAATACGCGGCTCTACCGCTACCTCAGCCTGCGCTCTGGCGATAAAAATATGTACTAACGCTTTGGAAATGGATAACAGAATAGCTAAAGCACTAATGTCTGCAGGTAATATTTCGGTCCGTGTAGCTGAATGGATTGTGGATATTTAGACACAGTGAAATAATAAGAATTCGTCTGAGTTGTTCGAACTACGAATTTGATATGATGGTCAAAACGATGAACATAAAAATAACAGAATAATACAAGAAATAGTTTATAACGAAAAATTCCGTTTTATTTTCACAACTCACAATTCCCATTACATGTATGTAGTTCATTTGATGTACTTAATTTGTGCACTAACTCTAAAATGTTACGAACCACGAAAACTGGGCAAACAGAACTGTGACCCGCAACGCTAAGTACTTGAGAACCAGTTTTCGGAACGGAACAGTAATGGTACGCAGACATAGGAGCGACTCTCCTGCGTAGAACGGATACAGCAGTGCTTGAGACCGGCTGGCATTTACGACATACTACACGGGCGCTCAAAACGCGGCACTTGAAACGCCCCATACTGCTTGGTTTTGGGCCTAAGCTCTCGGTGCAAGTGAATTCATATAAACACGAAACATTTTCATTTCCAGTTGCTCTGAACGTAATAATCTTGAACCTGCGAATTATAATTTTAGGACGTATAGATATAAAAAAGCATAATTTAAATTTTAAAAGAAAAAATTTTATTCTTTATAATTCTGGGATTGTAGATTCGAATTCTTCCTGTATACAAAGACACATCGTTGTGGTGTACCTACGGTTAGCACTGGGGGCAGTGGAGCAGTAGGTTAAGGCACTGCGCCACAAGACAGGAGGTTCTGGGTCCGATTCCTGCTAGTGTCCTTGGAAATTTTCAAGTGACCTAATAATTCTGTTCGCATTCAGTAGCCCTGGGATCCACTCCTCATAAATGAGGAACAAAAAATTTGCTTGGGGGTAAAGTAAGCCGGCGCGTAGAGCTGACAACTCTGCCGTCCTACTTGTGCCGAATGTCAAAGTAAATATGGAAGCCCAACATTCGGCCCCCGCCTCTGAGGCGTCATTACTTGTTATGGGAAATATTTAACGTGACCATTAGTATAGGAATGTGGCCTGTTTGAATCCAGCCCCGAAGATCGTGTTTCATTTTACTCATCTCCTCAGAATCTGCAGATGTAATACATAAAAATTAGGCATAAAAATTCCTGCCAAATCCTTCATATGCATCACATCACTTCTTTGCGAAGATTTATAACTAACGCAGTTTGAACATTACTTTTATGTAAATAAATTCAATGTCCATTGAAATTCGAAGTTTTCCTTGCAGTTATTAAGAAGATTGCTCTCTTATGGGCTGTGACGTCGTGTAGTCGGATGTATAATGTACCAGTTATGGTGTATACCATGGGTCTGCAACTCGCGGCCCGCCAGGTTGTATCACGCGGTCCGCGGCCACATTTGTAGAGTATGTATAGGTATGTTATAAAAGCTGCACACACACACACACACACACACACACACACACACACACACACACACACACACACACACGCGCGCGCGCACATCACTTATTGTCATTGTTTGCATGCGGCCCGCAAACCAGCCCACAATAACTTGTGTGGCCCTTTGTCATGAAATGTTTGGACTCCCGTGGTGGAGACAATGATGCACTGACGAACACCTGCGTTTTCAATATGTTCAAATTTAAATTTCTTATTCATCTACTAAGAGTTGTTTGTCCGGGATATGAACACGATGTTTGGCTAAAATTCTTTCCCCGCCTAAGGTGTAACTTGAAGGTTTCGGGCTGTAAATACGTACGAGTATATCCAGTCTTGCATCGCACCAACCTGTAGCCACTATTTACGGTATGAATTAAATCGCCAAATTTCAGTGAAACTAAATAAACAAAGGAATCTAAAGATAAGAAAGACATTTGTTTAGGCAGTCTTGTGTCCACATTGGGCTGCAATAAACACTACCAGTGCTTCGGAGAAATACTCTGCCTCCATTTTCTGGGTACGAAAGAATCTTTTTTCCCTGAAGGTTCAGACAACGGGTTCCTACAAACGATTTGTAGTTTTCCACAAAACTACACGGCGTCATATGCCATAAGACGGCTTGCAACTTGCGTCATATATTCAACCCTTACCTCAACAGATTTGTATACACACAGGTTCTGTAATGAAAACATGGATAGTTTGCTTTCTACTTTAGTCTCTATTTACGTATTTGTTTATTTATTTTCTTGATAATTTATGATTTATTTAAGGAAGGTGTCACTTACCAGACTGTGTAGCGTTAACTTATTACAGAATAACGTATTTCAAAAGGAGGAGAAGGCAGTGGTCGTGGCATATTTGAGGTAGTATTCAGGCATCTGAGTAGCAGTAGGCGTACTGAGGAAGACCATGAAAAATGTCAATGCCAAGATATGAACTCGGAGCCCTCTGAATAAAAACAGGCGTGCTCATCAGTCTATTGGTGTAGGGACTAGCAGGGGGCGGGATGGCCGAGGGACCTTGGTCTGATTTCTGGTACAGGCAAGATCTTTTCTCCAGAGTGTCCTGAGAGGCTCTGATGTCAATCCAGACTCCTTTGCAATGAGTAACATGGGGATTTTACAGGGGGGTAAAGCTGCCATAATGTGAAGGTGACAATTCACTCCCATTTAAAGGCGAGGGTAAGAATACGTAGAACAATATCTTCTTTAATGTCTTCCATGTCCGTGCACTATATTATGCAAAAACACTAATCACCAACAAATGCACAAAGAGAGTTTTATCATCAATCGTAACACACTCCTACATGTTTCAACCCTGCTGGGTCATCTTCAGGGAGAAATTTTGTTGTCCTTACACTAAGGTTGCACTTTACAGTTGAGTGAGAATGTGCTGTTGACTGCGTACTGCGTTGTTTTTGGAGGCGTGAAATCTCCGCGGCAGAGAGTTCACGCCTCCAGTACACAGTCAACAGCGCATTCTCACTCAACTATAAAGTGCAACCTTAGTGTAACAACAAAAAGTTCTCCCTGAAGATGACCCAGCAGGGTCGAAACATGTAGGAGTGTGTTGCCATTGATGATAAAACTCTCTTTGTGCATTTGTTGGTGATTAGTGTTTTTGTAGCAATACCTTCATTCTCCATATACGTTGATGGCGTACACAAGGACACATTTACTTTTACAGTGAACACAACAGACCTGATCCTTCTGCAGCGTCTAATTGGACACAGTGTCAGCAGGTTTCACTGCGTCCGTAGGCAAGAAGGACCGGTTGGTTATCTGTAGCAGTAATTGCTTGCTTCAGATCTAGGTCTGCTTACACTGTCATCTCAGAAAGTCGAACGGTTCAGAATAACGTGCAACCGAGATGCTTCTGGCTTTCTGCAGCCTGACAGCACGTCCTTAGCAGCTGCCTTCACAGCCGCAAGTGAATACCACGAACACATGCTTTTGATACTCGTTTGACAGTCTTCCAAGGATCATGTTTATTCTCTATTACATTGTATTGGTGTCTACTGTAATTTTTTGACTTGAATTTTGGTAGAGATCGCCAAAGCTCTGAAGGAACCTGTTGCATATATCGTGAAAACTGAGACAGCGTCTCCGAAACGTCAGTAATAATCTGTCAGACTAAACGGCGTCGTATCTTAGAAGTCACTGCCACCATGATGTCCCCGTATTTTAGTATTACAAACTTGTTTTGTGTTTACGTAAAAGGAAAATTTGTCGCTGTACTCGCCATGAAGGCATATGTGGATGCCGAGGCATAGCTCCGCACATTCTAAACCTCAACACCAGATGGAGGTCGATGATCAGCGTCAACGCGTCGGCAGCTTTAAACCCCATTGAAAGAGCCCACTTTTTGAGCAGGACCATAAGTGGACTGCAGGGAAGAGGTGAACCACTGGCGGCTGACGGCAGTCCCATCATGATTCCCTGGAAGTCCAGCCCAGCGTGGTCATAGCGACTGCGCAATCCCGGCCCAGTGTTGAGGTTGTACGGAACACGATTTTGGGAATGTTTGTTCTTATGTATCAAAAGATGTTTTGTAAATGGATTTTTGCTCGTTGATCGGTAACGATACTGATAACGACGACTTCTCACTGAAACTTCAACGCGCTTTGTGCTAGACAGTCGTGATTTTGGGTTCCACGGTGAAAATAAGCTGCCTTCAAATCAGAATTTGCTAGCCTCGCCTCTTTTCTTCCGAGTACTAAAGAATTAAATACACTCTTAGTGTACCGTTATTTTGATTGCTTCTGAGATGGGGTTTTATACTTTGAGTAAGGAATATAACGGAATCTGTCTTAAAGTACTTGAACATAAGAGGGATTAAATTAGTAGGGAAACAAAGACTTTATGCTATGCGGAACTTCATTCGTTTCTTTCTTGTAGGCTAATTTCTTGCACAGACGGCAAAAGAAGCCCCTTTCTTCTGTCGAAAGCACAGACTCGAGATGACAATTTGATTTCGCTATCAATTGACAGGAATTCGAATGACACTCGAATTCGATGATTGTCATTAGGAGAGTGTAAAGACGTAGGTTATGACAGGCTGGTATTCTAGCACGGATGAGGGGTGGAAAGTTACAGTGAAACGACAGTTTTGTTGACCGAGATGGAGTTTCTCCTCCACGTCAATCTGTTATCTTCTTAACCCAGATTTTCATTGCACACTCAGTACATGTACTTAGCCCACTCATCCTCACACTTCTCTCAGGTTGCGGCCCAGGCAGTTGGTCTCTGACCTTACACTGCGGAAGCATGGGTTTAATCCGAGGACATTCGCATGGGATTTGTGGTGGACAAAATGACACTGGGACAGGTTCTTCTCGGAGTACTTCGATTTTCCCATCTCAGTAACATTCCCCCAATACTTTGTACCCGTATTTCGTTCATGTGTCATCAACGTTCCTTCCCTCTGATATTTTTTACACCTGCGCGGACCTGCTGCTGCTCTGAGCAGAAAATTTTTACACGGCCTGACGACTGCGCGGCACTTTAACAGTTTCTTGTAATATGCATAATAAGAATATGTAGAATGAAAATTGAAAAATTCCGGCTGCGCGGCAACAATTCGTTTTGCGAGGGAGCATTTCAGTTACTGCGCGGCCGCGGACCAGCGCAGCTTACAGAGAACGTTGTGTGTCATCCACATATCGTTCAATAAAACACGTCTCCCTCTCTTTCTTCATCTGTCACAAAAAGGTGATTTGTCAGCAACACACGATGCCGGCTAACGTGCCTTGTATTAACAGCCCGCTTGCTGGAGGCGTGTCCCACAGCATTTATCACGCACTTAATGTGTACGTGACCATGTTTAGAGCTTACTGCGGAGGTTAAAATTGTTATTAGATTATTATTTTAGAGGCATTTGCAGCACGTGTTTATTTTCATGCAGGTTTTAATGCTTCGCAGTTGCTGCATTACAGAATTATGCCTGCCCTCGAACGCGATTTGCATAGCAGCCAAAGAATGTATCTGTGTACCGTATTGTCTACAGGTACGGTTTGAGCTTTACATTATGATATGAAGATAAAGGTCGCCCCCGCCCAGTAACATGCCATGAGGGCAGGGGGAAGGGGGATGGATGTACAAGGCGTAGCTGTACTCATTCTTAACCTTGGCGAAAGATGGGAATGTCAAGGTCACTGCCCGGCCGCTTTACCCCCGCGAGACAGCCCCGGCATTCGTTCTGGATGAGGCTAGGTGGACCCACCAGGGCCGTCTGGGTGGGCGTGGCGAAGAGAAAATATCTTTCCCCCACAGGGTTTCGAACCCCGAACCGTCCAGCTGCTGGCGAGTCGCTATACCGACTGCGCTATGTATGTTGCAAGCAGCTCGTATTTACATCGTGACTTCGCATAGTTAAATACGTTCCGTCCGCTCTCCAGCATAATAACTCTTATGTGCGTCTCTGCCACCTTATCACTTCCTCGCCACACCGCTTCTCACGACGTTCTTTCGACGTTGTGTGGCCCGGGGCGTTAGGCACAGGTGGCCTGTGCTGAATTAATGAGTCACCACACCAGGAATTACGTCTTGGGACTGGAAGTATAGTTGCTGTGTTTCTTACCGTTTGACAAAACATGGAGGTGCTCGGGATTCTGCATGCCAAGACCACCTTACTCCTCGGCAAAGAACCCTCTGCAAGCACAGGGCAAGAGGCTGGGTACGCCCCAGATCACCGGTCAGCAGCCCGTAGCACACTAACTATACTCACGGAGCTGTCCAAATAACTGCAGTTAAAACTCTGTGTTAGGTAAGAAATGCCCATAAGAGACACGTCGTAAACATTTACTTTGACAGTTGTACGGTTCCTTTCTTTTTCGAATTTCAGGATGTGAAGAACTGACTGAAGATTGTTGCATTGTCTTCGGGGTAAAAGCTATAATAATTCTTGGAACATATCACTACCGTTTTTCCCCACAAAATTTCTACACACAATCTTGAATACACAGAAACGGAAGTCTGTAGATCATAGGCCCTTTAGTATTGTACGAGGACATCTAAGAAGACCAGCATTGTGTTCTGCGTTACTTGGTTAGCTATATCGCGTATGAATGGGAGATATGTTTGTACTTTGTGACACAGAAACGCGCAGAAGGAACTTCATATAGACGTGTAAACAGTGAAATTGATAGAGGTATGACTGTCAGATTTCTTTCCTTTTTAAGTTTGGGCCATACGGCAGTAGCATGCGGCTGCACAGATCACGAAAGTAGCTTGCACTTATTCAGTCAGTTCTAAACGTCTTCAGAAACTAAGCAAGTGAAATGAAGTTTAGAGGCTAGACCTAAAAAAACTTGACCTACATTTTAGTTTATGTGAAATTTATTGTGTTCCATTTGAATTTATGAAGGCCGTAAAATTTGTCAGATTCATTAATATGGGCCGTTTTATAAAAATGATCTCCAATACAGCAGTCTCTCAGTGCACAGTTTTCACTTACACGATATGCAGAACCTAACCTTTTAAAGCCTAGCGGTAACTTTACGTACCACCAGGTTTAACATTAAAAAATTCTACGTGGTGCCCACATTGCGTTTATGTGTTTTGTACGGATCTCAGAACAAACAACAACTTTTGCCTTATAAAACATTAAGAGATTGGTTTTTATAACCGAATGGAGAGTGTTTACAGCGCGGTACGCACTGAGTCCTACATAAAACATATACGCTTCGTCTTTAAAGGGTTAATATTTGTATGTCAATTTGCGATCCAATATTCGGTTGTACAAATTCATTTCTATGGCAAACCGCCTCTCCTCTCGGCTCTCATCGGTTCCCGAATTTTCTCGAATGCGCAGAACGTCGCAACATCCCTTAAGCTAGCCGCGCAAAAGCAGCAACATCACATCCTCTGTCATGTAGCTCCGTAATGAAATTTGTTCTTCCCGATGTTAATCATTTCTCGTAAACAAAAACTTCAAGAGTTTTTGTGTTGCTAGTGGTAAAGTGGCCGCGCGGTCTAACGCGTGGGACTTCGGCCGAGCGCTTGCTGGAATCGTGGGTTCGAATCCCGCCGGAGGCATGGATGTTTGTCTCTTGTGGGTGGTGTGTTGTCAGATAGAGGTCCCTGCGACGGGCCGATCCCTCGTCCAGAGGAGTGCTATCGAATGTGGTTTGTCTGAGTGTGATCTAGAAGCCTCCAAAGGAGGCAGCCTAGGCCCGATTTGGGCTGTTGCGCCACAGGAAAGGAAAGGAAAGGAAAGTGTGAAGGATATAAAGTCACTAACTGCAGCACAGGAACTGGATATTATTAAAAGACTGTACAAAGACGAAAGGTGTAGACATATTCGTCCTGCCTTTAATTGCGTCATCGAAGGTGAGAAATATTTGTCTCCGAAAGGGCAAAGTTGACTAGGCTGGTTGGTGTTCTCTTTCTGGCACCAATTTACATTGTATAACACAAGAACGGAATTAATTTTAAAACAACTGGAAGTCTTTCTGTTGAATTGGTTATATAGCAATGCTCTAAGCACTCAAATGTTTCCCGTAAAAGTTATTTGGCCTGAGACTGTGCCGTTATTCATTGATTCAAATGAGGAAATCCAAGGATGAAATAAATCTACTTAGCGCAAAGCAACTAACGGATGGTTTACAGGGTTCAAGAAACGTGCATTTTTACATAGGATGAAACTAAGCGTTGAAAAACTGAGTGCTGCTGCTGAGACAGCATCAATATTCCCCGCTGAACTTCAAGAAATAACAGACATTGACGTAACTAACTAACTAACTAACTAACTAACTAACTAACTAACTCCATGGGGCAGAGTCCTTCTTGAAAAGCTAACAGGTCCTTAGGTAGTCAAGAAATTCCCCGCATTTTGTGGAACACGAAGGTTCGTCACCGCATTTACAACAGCCCGCCACCTGTCCCTGTCCTGAGCCAGCTCAATCCAGTCCATGCCCCCCATTCCACTTCTTGAAGATCCATTTGGTATTATCCTCCCGTCTAGGCCTGGGTCTACCAAGTGGTCTCCTTCCCTCAGATCTCCCTACCAAAATCCTGTATGCACGTCTCCCTCCCCCATACGTGCCACAAGCCCGCCCATCTCATTCTTCTCGATTTGATCACCTGGACTATGTTTGGTGATGAGTACAGTTCATTAAGTTCCTCGTTATGTAGTCTTCTCCACTCCCCTGTCACCTCATCCCTCTTAGGCCCAAATATCCTCCTCAGCACCCTATTCTCGGACGTCCTCAGCCTTAGTTCTTCCTTCAGTGTCGGAGACCAAGTTTCACGCCCATCCAAAACGACAGGTAAGATTATAGTTGACGCTGACGAAACAGTATTTCTTTTAGCACGAGTACCTTCTCATTATTTTATCCTTACACATACGTCAAGACCTTGCAAAGGAGTCAGTTATGTGTAGGCTATAGTTTAGTAACTTTGCCGCATGAGGGCGAATAAATTACAATTTTAGAAAGTCATTTGGCACTTTGGATTATGTGCATAGATATTGGCGATACAGCTGTTAATACAAAGTCTGAAGATGTTGCACGTTTACGAATGAACATAGCATTTTATGGTCTAAGCTAAGGCCATAATCCTTCTACTCTGCAGGTGTATAGTGTTCCGGCATTTCATCGTCCATCACATATGCACAGAGAAAGGTGTAGGGTTATTTCTTCTCACATATAACACTGATATCCGTTTTTGCGTTCTCTGAACAACGCGACGGCTATATAAATATCTGCTACGCAACGTTAATTTGATTGCACATAAATGCAAATCACATTGAAGGCCTCCTATTCTTGAGTATCTGTGTTGTAAATGTCACGTATGTGCCTTCCACTGTTAGTTTCAAAATGTTTTATGATCAATCAATCATATGTAACGTAAAATACACTATTCTTGTCATCCTCGAGGAACAATGGAGTCGTGACTGGGCAGGCAAAGTTTGATTCCCTGTAGCCGACTTTCTCTTCGACTTCCTATCCGGAGAGATTCGGAATCCTCCATTCAGATGCCTACCTACTTGTGGTCCTTCCCCCAGAGTCTTAGTGCTGCTAGGCCCTTCCGTTTAATGGTCGGTCAGGAGACTGTATCATTCCCTTAACGTATATAACATATTTGTATTGTGAAGAAAAGGAAAGAAGTTTCGGGCTTTACACCGCTGTTACTGTGTTCAGCCATTTAATGGTTTACGTACGTGTGTAAACTCTCGATGAACTACCTTTAAACTCAACGAAGTTACTGAGCGGAGATGCCGCCTCCAGAAGCTCCTAGGCTCTTGATTAGTGAAGAAATTCGTCGAATTTTTAAAGATTTGGGAAGTTTATTATCGTCTTCACAAAGTATGGGTTCCGCCCTTATCCTGAGTCAGACGAAACCCCTCCACACTCCCATAACCTGTTTCTTTAACGTCATTAATTTTATTCTGCCACCTACTTACAATTCTGCCAAATGATCTGCTTCCTCCAGCTGACAAATTTTACGTACACACGCTGTAATGAACGTGAAGCTATGGTATGCTCTCTGTAGAGAGGTATTTGTACGGATATAAAGAGGAAGACAGTAGTTGGAGCTAGGAAATGTAACATGTGGAAAGCGATAAGCCAAGCCGCCAAAATTCATGAACCGCTACCCAGGTGTATTTGACAAGTGGCTTTCAATGTTAAGAGGCATGCGCTCATGCTTATGTATTTACGTACAGGAAGAGATGTCTGTGACGCGGAGATATTCAGAAATGGGATAATCTGTTTGCTGTTCATCATCGTCTGCTCTTTGCAGCCAAGCAGATGTCTAAACGCTAATACGGCTGTGTGCGTTGAACGACCAAGTAGGAATTGCTACGGAAATATATTTGCGCGCTTAAGGAAATTAAAGGTCTCTATCTCGGTTTTCATCTAAACACAGCTTATTTTCGGAATATGTATAGGATATATAATAACCAGGGTGTGTGAAGCCACTAGGCGAACTAGGCTGGTGCCTACGGCCTCAGAGTTTGACAGTCAAATCAGAAAGCAAAGATAAATTCTTTGAAAACTGAACTGCACAAAACTGAAAGGGAAGTCTGTTATTACTACCACTTTACATTACACACGAAATTGTGCCTTCATAGGTGATGAATTTGATCGTGGGCCTAAGCTGCCGCTAGGGCGGCAAGAAATTCTAAGCTGGCCCTTCATAATTATGTGTAATTTCTATCTAACAAAGTCCTGAATATTCAGCTGTGGGCTGTTTGAAGTTTGGCTGAAGTGTCGTAATGAATTAATTTGTACATTGTTTCCCTGAAAATGTGCCTAATAGCCCGTTCTGCCCCCACGGTCAAACCAACAGAGCGCTTGTAGGTGTTCCATCAAGCATGCAAAGTTGCAGGGCATTGACGCCACGTTTAACACACGTCTTACTGCCTCGTGAAATACGGAAATTTAACTTGTTTGTCACACTGAAAACCTCGTCTATGTGGCCAGAAAGTGAGTTGAGTTTAATTGAAATACGACTAAAGCTACGTCAGTTTGATTATACAGATTGAAAGTTTATATTACGTTATGTTAAGCGCACTAGTGGATCTTTCTTAAGGAACTGTGTCAGCTGATGAAGAAGCAAATCTTTGCGAGCAAGGCAGAGCCCCGGGCGTTAATTAGAACGCAGCTTGCGGTTCAACTGTCACAACAGCTCAGTCAATTTCCCCCCACAGCACAGTGAAATTACCTGCAGGTATTCCTGTGCCTGCCGATTCCAGTGGCCGCGCGGTCTAAGTTGTGGGTATTCGGTCGCTCGCTTGCTGGGATTGCGGGTTCGTATCCCGCCGGGGCCATGGACGTCTGTCTCTTGTGAGTGTAATGTGTTGTCAGGTAGAGATCTCTGCCTCGGGGTTATCACTCTTCCAGAGGAATGTGATCATGCAGCCTTGGAAATGAGGAGACCCTGGCCCACTAGGGGCTGTCGCGCCATGAAGAAAATCCTGTGCAGAGGTAACTGGCTGTACACAGGTGCTGGTATCATTGAGTAATATTCAGAACCGCAGCTCTGTAACGTAGTGACGTGGGTCGCATTAAACGCGAGTGTCATGGTAGTTGTAGACACCATAACTCTGATCGTTTGATTGGTTCTTGTGCATTTTGTGGAATGTTGCTTTTGCCCACAATTCATTCGAGAGAATGGGGCCGAATGTCGCATAACAATCACGTAAGTCCTAACATCCTAAGCGACAGTCACAGGAACGTCAAGTACTGCCTTATTTTATGTGTTTAGCTTACGTGATATAAGATCCGTTGTATTTATGACGTTAAGAAAGCTGTTAGGTAAACAATTTTTCCCACCACACACACTCGTCACCGTCACCAACACACATCACTACTACCACCACAACCGTCGCCATCATAACCACCACCATCATTATCACAAGCGTACCATCACCATAACTACCACCACCACAACCGTCGTCACCATAAGCACCACCATCATTATCACAAGCGTACCATCATCACCATAACTACCACCATCACAAGCGTCGCCACCATAACCACCACCATCATTATCACAAGCGTACCATCATCACCATAACTACCACCACCATAACCGCCACCACCATCACCATACCCACAATCACCACCATCGACACCAACACAGTTACCGCTGCCACAATTATCGCTACCATAATCACCACTCCCACCACTACCACCACCACGTCTCCACCATAACCACCACCATTATCACATCCATACCATAATCACCATAACTACCACCACCATAACCACCACCATCACCATACGCACAATCACCACCATCACCATCGACAAGAACGCAATTACCGCCGCCGCCACCGCCGCCACCGCCACCACCACCACCATCACCATCACCACCACCACCATCAGGACCACCACCATCACCACCACCACCACCACCACCACCACCACGTCTCCACCATAACCACCACCATTATCACAACCATACCATAATCACCATAACTACCACCACCATAACCACCACCATCACCATACGCACAATCACCACCATCACCATCGACAAGAACGCAATTACCGCCGCCGCCGCCACCACCACCACCACCACCACCACCACCGCCGCCGCCACCACCACCACCACCACCACCGCCACCACCGCCACCACCACCACCACCACCACCACCACCACTACCACCACCACCACCTCCACCGCCACCGCCGCCACCACCATCGTCTTTAGGTTCAAGAAGGAGGCAGTACGGTCTTTCCGAATCGCTGGTATCTGTCTAATAAATGAAATTTGGCGTCACATCCTAGAAGACAGTAATGTTAATGATGTTGCCATAACTAGCCAACAGCTGCCACGTACCTTTACGGAATAACTGATATCGCTACCAGAGCAGTAGGAGTGGGGGTAGAGCGGTAGGTATGTTGACTGCACTGAGGGCTGGACGTTCCGGGTACAGTGGTTCTATTCCTGGCGTGGACAAGTGGTTGATCGCTTTCATAAGTTTTATGTCGGTTTTGGGGCCCACCCAGCCTCCTACAATGGGTACCCGGAGCTTTTTCCTTGGGATAAAGGGGCCTGGCCATGAAACTAACAAATCACTACATCTAATGCAGAGGTTAGAAATGAGTGGACTTGTATCTCCACTCCCACACACTCCTTCGTGGCTTGCAAGGGAAGACTTTGCCTTTTCTTGTAACACAGCAGTCTATAAGCTCTGCACACTACCTTCAGAATTTCGTAATGTTAGTTTAAGTCGCATATCAAATGCGGCGGACTGTCTTTGACGGAAGTGATTTTGTCTGAACAAAATACTGATCACGTTAGAAGGTTTCGATCTGATATGAAATTTAAATTTTCTGTTCCTTGTAAAACGATATTTTGATCAGATCAGGCTCCAATCTGCCGATGGGGTAACGTGACGTAAGGCTGTGTTATTAACAGTACAGAAACCAACGATATATTTCTTAAATTAATTTTGGCGTAAGCTTCAACGCATAAAACAATGTTAACAACAGAATGTAAGGAAACTGAAAGTAAGTACCTCGGAAGCTGAAGTGAGTGCTTCCCAATTCAGGTCACTTACCATTTGACTTGTCCTAAATAGCTGGGTTCGGTTCACTTGATTTAAAAGTACGAGATTTTCCTCTTGCTTTAAACAGCTTTATTCCCACCCCTTCCATTTCACTTCATGGTTGTTGCATAAAGAGCTGGGGCAAGAGTCGCGAATCATGTGAAAGAAATACGCTAAGAAAGTGGCCCACGTTCTACTTGATTTGAAGTGTGCATACCCTCTGCTTATCTCAGCTGCTTTTCCCTTAGTATTCTCACACGTTTTATTCGTAACGTTTCTGACAAGTCAGATTTAGATATCATGGCAGTCGTCTGGGTTATGACTCCGTGTAGTCTGATAGGTTGGTACCAACGTTTCAGAGGAACATGGTACTTCCATCTGCAGAGTTGAAGTAAAACAAAACTGATAATGTGGCTGCTTGTATAGAAGAAGGGGAAAAGGAAAGAGGTCGCCACCCTCGTAAAAGGTAAATTTATCTTTACTTAATTACAGACATCAATCATAGCGGCGTTAACGAGTTAAGTTTTCGTAATATTATTCCAATAACGGAACTTCTATATGTAAATCTTTAAAGACGAAGCATATACGTTTTATATATAAGGACCCAGTTGGTACCGCGCAGTAAACACACTCCTCGGTTATAAAAACCGGTCTGTTAATTCTGTGTAATAAAGTAATCGTTGTTGGTTCAGAGATCCATACAAAACCCATAAACGCAATGCGAGCACCACGCAGAATTTTTCAATGTTAAAGCTGGTGGTACATAAAGTTACCGCTAGGCTTTAAGAGGTTAATCTGAAGCAGTTAACTTACTTAATGCCGTCGCTTTCATTTGCATTTAAATTGCATGCAAATTATAACTACTGTCATAATGCTGTAAGTAATATCAAGTCTGTCAGTGACCTTCGATTGTTCCCATGTAACTAATTGTTATGTGCAATCTTAATGGCAGACTAACTGGTAACAGCGGTCTGTGGTTGCATGGCAACAGATAGTAGGTTTTCACAGCAGTCATTTGTTACGGCTTCCACTGAAGTCTGCCGTAATTTTAAGCTAATTTATATGCAACTCAGGAACAGAGATAACTCACTTTATGTTGATTGCAGTATTGTGATTATGTAGCACACAGTACAAAGTCATTTGTTTCTGTGATGTCAATTAGAAATATCTGAGAATTCCCGTTAAGAACTTTGCTCCTTATCACTATAAAGAAGTTCTGAGAAGAGCTTATGACTGCAGTTTTAGTGTAAGGTTTTTTATTTTACGTAGAAAAGTCTGCCAAAATTGAAAGTTATTAATTATGTAACGAATGATCAATATTGGAGGATTCATGTTAAAGCTGGTGCGTTTTCATTTTATGATTAACCTATGTGCTGACAGATTTATGTTAATCACACGTCATAGCTCTTTGAGAAGGCCAAGCCGGTTATTCGTCTTGTGAGGGAAGTGTAATGAGTGCAAATATTACAGAGTCTCTGTGGTTTGAACTCTATACAGCACTCTCGAATTTTTAATGCGTTTAACAGGCTAGAAACTGCGTTTGAAAATTCAGTAACGTGATAGTGGAGAGCCAAAAAGAGAATGAAGCGGAGCGAAGTGGAGAGAACTGGAGAGAAGTGAAGCGAAGAGGAATGAAGTGAAGAGAAGCAAAGAGAAGACAAGGGAAGCGGAGAGAAGAGAAGAGGAGGGAAGAGAAGACAAGTGAAGAGATAAGAAGGGAGGAGAAGAGAAGGGAAAGAAAGGAAGAGAAGAGGGAATAGAAGAGAAGAGGAGAAGAGTGTAAGAGCTCTATCTAACAGTATAAGGAATTAAATGGAACTCATACCTATGTCTCGTTGACTGACGACATGTTTTATGATTGTGACGAATACAGACTGCCTAATTTTCATAGCGAATCTGTTGTTATAACAGTACTTATGTTACTTCGTACGTCATTCAATAGGGGGAAAGTGGGGCTCATGTTTATGCTCGCTTGGCTGATGACCTGCTGTGATTTTTTTATGAAGAGATTTTCCGTCATTTTCAGGGCTATTCTATTATCGTGTGAAGAAGGGAGCGATATCAACTCTCGAGAAGTCGCGACTATGGGGTACAGGCTGTCTCAGAACATGAACAAATCCGTTGTACTTTCTATGGCTGTTACGTACTTAAAAATGATGTCACATTTGCAGCTCCTTGCATCTGTGTCGTGTGTAATGTTAAAGTCTAAGAAGCGCGTGCCATGTTCCTGTAGCTTTATCAGAAGTGTTTGTTGGAATATTCAGATCCTTTGGGATATTACGTCAAGTGTAACATACAGTAACGATGGCGCTTTAATGGCTACAAAGAAATAAAGGCAACTTTGGCAGACAGATATAAATTAGCCGTGTTTTTTTCTTCTTTGACTTCTTGACCCTAGAAGATGGGACGGATACGTTGTCCCGAAACGTCGGTAACGGATTACAATTCGAGGCTGCGTAATATCTCAAAAGAGCGCAGATCTGTCAGACATAAACTAATTCGAGGGTCACATATCTATGAACTAGTGTTTTACCATGTAGAAAGAAGCACCACCCTCCTCCGAAACTTACCGGTGACTATTTACCAGTCAACACCGTGTAACATCCCAAAAGATTTACATCAGCATTAGCAGCGTCGTCAGAATCTCGTATCTCACGGTTTTGTGGTTTCTCTGAACAAACTGCTAGCGTCATACGAGCTGTGTGTTGTCCACTCTTACAAACGTATCATACAATATTGCTTGCAAGTTCGTTGACTTGTAAGAAGACGTTGAATTAAGCTACATGCTGACAATGAATCAGTCCCACATCAACTCTACAACGTATCTTTTGTAATGTGAAATGAATCAAAAGAATTGCAAAGCAGTCATTTTATGCTGAGTCACTTTAAAACGCAGCTGTAGCAAAGAGAAATGGCAAGAGTATTGAGCAGCAATCCGTACGTTTCTGCGCTTCAAGTTCTGTGCAATACTGGTCGGTTTTTTAAGCAGAACTGCGGTTAATTATTTAAGTTGGTCTGTGGTCAGTCAATTACATAGACTTGCTGTTAATTAGTTACGTATATAGATCACTTAATATAATACAACAATAAATTAACTCTAACAATAAAACAATAAATTAATTTTAACAGTTCGACAACCTCACAATTTTAAAGTGACAGTCCGTACATTGGGTAGGTGGGGTGGCGCAGTCCGTATAGTGACTAGGATACTGGCTGGGCAAACGATAAGTTGTGGTTCGGTTCCCGGCAGGGGCAGAAGATTTTTCTGTCCTTCAAGATGCTTAGGCTGAATCGGGGGCCCGCTCAACCTCCTCTCCAGCGGGTACAGAGGACGCTTTAGCTCGGCGTAAAATTGCAGGGGCGTGCAGGTAACCACTCACCTCACTATACTACCGAGTTTAAGAATGAATGGAGTCATACTTTCACTCCCCCATACGTCCTCATTATGTGAGAGGGCGCTTCACCTTGACTAATTTCTCCATATACTATTCTCAGATTTCACTCGTATGAGTGGTTCATAGCGATCTGACTGCTTCGATTAGGTTACCTCTTTGTCTCCACTTCGCCTCTGCTTCTGTAAATATTACAGCGCGATGGTTACTATACTGACAAACTAAAGCAACATTAAGTTATTATACACTTTGCGTACAGATAACCCTTTAAAGACGAAGCGTATCTGTTTTATATAGGGACTGAGTGCGTACCGCGCTGTAAACACTCTCCACTTCGGTTATAAAAACCAATCTCTTAATATGTTATAAGGCAAAAGTTGCTGTTTGTTCTGAGATCCGTACAAAACACATAAACGCAATGTGGGCACCGCGTAGAATTTTTTAATGTTAAACCTGGTCGTATGTAAAGTTACCGCTAGGCTTTAAAAGGTTAAAAGCTATGCCTATTTATGTATTTAGTATTAGTCTCACAAGCCGATCCCAGTGGCCGCGTGGTCTAACGCGTGGATCTGCGGCCGCTCGCCTGCTGGGATTGCGGGCTTGAATTCCGCCGGGGGCATAGCTGATCACTCGTCTAGAGGAGTCTTACCGAGTGTGGTGTGTCTAAGTGTGATCGTGAAGCCTCTATAATGAGGAGGCCCTGGCCCACTGGGGCTGTTGCGCCATGGAAAAAGAAAATTAGTCTTAACAATGTGGCTGGAGTAGCGCAGACGGTATAACGACTAGGCTGCGTACTGGAGATATTTTCTTCCCCCTACACGTCCAGACCGGCTGTGGGGCCCACTCAGCCTCTTCTCCAAAGGGTACCGGGGGTCTTGGCCACCGGTAGAGCGTTCAGAGGGAGACGTTGACCTTCACCTCCTTCTGGAGCTGAGGTTGAGACTGAGTGGAGCTGTACCCCCACTTCGCTTCTTTGCCTTCATGTCATGTCCAGGTTAAATTTGCTTCCCGACTTTATGCTTCTGACAGCAGACAGCCAGCAGAGATTGTTTACGTGAAGAACATTATTGACCTGCACAGTACGTGCAATAGAGAGGAAGCCGCCTTTTTCTATTTGATCGCCCATTCCATAATTTTCCAGGAACGAGGCTTAAAAGAGTGATGAGAACTCTCAGCCTTTGTTTGTTTGTTTGTTTGTTTGTTTGTGGCCCAACAGCCCTATGGTGGGCTTAGGTCTTCTCGTTTTTGAGGTTCCATGATCACATTCATTTAGGCACACCACATTCGGTGGGACACCTCTGGACTAGTGATCAGCTCGTCGCAGAGACCTCTACCTGACAACACACAATACTCACAAGACACAGACATGTATGCCACCGGTGGGATTTTTTCTCGTCCTCTTTGTTCCTTTGATCCGTTCTGTGCCTTTGAATCCTTCCCTCCTTCTTCATGTCACTTATGTTCCATATTATTGTCCTTACACAACAAACACAAGACAAACATCCATGCCACCGGGGGGATTCGAACCCACAGTCCCAGCAAACGAATGGCCGAAAACCCACGCCTTAGACCGCGCGGCCACTGGAATCGGCCCTCAGCCTTTCTATCCTAGGATAAGATTAAAAGTGGGACCTGCGAGTAGGAAGCAGATGTACTGACAGTCATTCATCACAGCTTTACGTGCGCATCTGCATGACGTGTAAATTAATGAAATACAACAGAGGTGTCACAACGTGAAAGCGTTTCTCTGTACTCCATATATATATATATATATACACACATATATATATATACACAAGGAGGAAGTTTAGGTAGATTTTCACATATTCTTAATTTCGGCACTAGATGGAGTTCAGTGGTGAGCCTTAGTAGCCGGCCGTTTTAACCCTGGCGGAAAGACTTGAGTAACTATAGCCGGTTTTGAACCCGAGACCTCGTAATTACTAAGCAGAGTTCTATACGTAGCACCGCAGTGTTCCTACGTCTGTACGAATCTGCGATTTGACGTTAGCATAATGTACAAAGCTAAGCGTGTACGAACGTATACAGTTTTAACACGAAAAAACACAAGCAGGAGAGCATAGATAATTCATTTATAGCGTAGCCATTGTTGTGTCAGTAGACAAGCATCTCATGTGCCAAGTGATCAGACGTCATGCAGGTCCAGAAACTTGTCACACACAGGCTGCTTCTTTTTTCCTTCACTTAGCGCGATGGAGCCAGCGGTTTGTAACAACCTCTACCCAGTGGCAACAAAATCCATACGCAGTGGCAGTTAGTAGTAGTGGTAGTGGTAGTACTAGTAGTAGTAGTAGTAGTAGTAGTAGTAGTAGTAGCGGCTGCGGCGGCGGTGGTGGTGGTAGTAGTAGGTTATGTCTGTCAAGCGAATTAGTAACAACGTACCTTAATGCTGTTCATGGGGCCCGGTATGGGTACAAATTGAATAAAATTGATTATTTTTGCATTGTAGTAGGGAGTATGTGCCACTCCCAGTGGCCGCGCTGTCTAAGGCATGGGTCTGCGGCCGTTCGCTTGCTGGGATTGCGGGTTCGAATCCCGCCGGGGCGTGGATCTCTGTGTCTTGTGAGTGTTGTGTGTTGTCAGGTAGGTAGGTGTGTTGTCGGGCTGATCACCCATCCAGAGGAGTCCTACTGGGTGTGGTAGTCTGAGTGTGATGGTGAAGTCTCGATGATGAGGAGGCCGTGGCCCACTGGGGCTGTTGTGCCAAAAAAAAATTATAAATTGCGCATTCGTGGCGTACATTTTTGAGAATGTGAATTTGTTAAACGTGTCAGGTTGGGTAAAAGGCTTAGCGTTTAAACTAGGAAATAAAACAAATATAACGATCTAAGTCAGCCCCGCTCAACCGACAGCTCGCGGCCAGCATTGCCCGCAACACAGTGTTATGTTGACAGCGCGGAGACAGTTGTAACAAGAAAAGTCTTTTAAACTTTCCCTGGCAAAGCCGAGCTAGAACGCCGAAGCAGTTTTGAAAATTTATTAGAAGTTTTTTTTATTTATGGAGATATGCATTGCATTATTAATTTATTTTGTAAATTGTGCTAAAATAGCGATAAACTCGCCAAGGTTTTGAATAGTGTTACACAGTTTTCCTATTATTATCTGTATATTTTTATTTAGCATGATGTGGAGAAAAAATCAGGTACAATTATGCATATAATCATCCGTATAGTTGTTCATCCTTTATTGTGTGGGCTGAATTTCCTGATGCCCCCGTGCTTACCCAATTTTGCTGAAGGTGCCCGCACAATGCAAAAGGCTGAACAGGTCGGACTCAAGTCATGGTGTTATTGATGGTGATAAAAATGTTTATATGAATATTTTAAGAGAAATGTCGAGTTAATGCTCCCTGCGCCTGTATCTCTAAATTTCAGTGTCCTCCCATATACGTCTATAGGGGATACAAAAATAACCTCTCTTGCTACTAGGTGTTTATAATGCTATTTAAAAGTCTCAGCTAGACTGGAGTTTGTGAGACTTTTGTGAGACATGTTTACTTATTGTCTATATCAAATCATGTTTCTTGACTGGCGGAAATTGGATCGAAGTCGGATAGGTATGTCTGTTTAACAACTTCAGTTTTAACGCTGGGAAAAACGGACTTACACAGGCCTACTGTGTGAGATTTTGGGTTCTCACGACGTGAATATGAAGTTTGGTGTCTTTTCGGATGTGACGCCGTGTAGTTTCATACACTTCCCAGAAAGATCCTGAACTTCAAACAGAGTTACTGTTGAAGATCCAATTTTTCTATGATTTTACGCCATTTCCACTGATACATACTTAACAAGCTTTCGCAGGAGCTTGCTGTTACCATCTTCAGGGTCTAGGAGTCCAAGACCCTGAAGATGGAGGCAGCATGCGCCTCAAACCTCGCCGAGTTACTGTTTATTTTATTTATGTTGACACGTAAATACGAAAATAACTTTCATACAGATTACAGTAGGTTCATTGCACTGCTTAGAAATGAACATCTTGCATACCAAATTTCTAGTAGCTCCGAGGAAATCTCGTGTTTGTCGGTCCATATTCCATTATCCTCCCTATATATTTTCTTTTTCTCCTCCTCATCCCATATCTTCTTCCAACTCCAGGACCTGTTCCGACATTCACAAATGTTATTTCAGTCTCACTGTATACATTTTAGTGTTGTCAAGATGCATAATCGGTTGTCGAAAGAAGGTAAGAGTGACTTCTTTCAACAACTTTTTTAAGCGCAAAATAACAGCGTACGGACAGATATTTCTTGGCAGGTACTTGGCGAATGACACAGACGATGTTTACCTCGATGCTCCTTGTGACAGCTGGGTCTGTACTCTAATGTCCTGTGTTTGGATCCGGCTCGAAATAAGGGTTCTTCTCGTTTCTTTACATAATACTGCACTCGGTGCTGTTAAAGTACTTCTGCTTCTCTGAGAACGTTTGTAGGTAGCCTGTACCCCTGAGAGGAGGCCTCGGATCGAATCTGGCTGTCGACCAAAGCAGACTACATTCTCAAGAACGTGAAAATCTTTCATTTAAATTAAATTATATCAGCGTCAGATCTTACCTTGCAAAAAAGTACAGCAAGCCAGGGGGCTGCGAAATTGGCGAGGAGGGAAAGGGCATGGCATCTCAGCTGCTAGCTGTTGGAAATGTGCAAAGTGTTGGTTTACTGCATAAGCAAACGGATGTTGCGAATGGCCTAGGTACTGTAGTCTTGACTTTTAGAGTTTACTGCATAAGCAAACGGATGTTGCGAATGGCCTAGGTACTGTAGTCTTGACTTTTAGAAGTATTGGTCGGGTTGAAAACACAGTCATCAGTTTTCTTTTTGTCTTTCTCTCCTTTATCCTGCCCCTGTCGTTGCTACATGTATCCATCCATCCTATATTTCTCACCTTTTTGCTTCCAGTGTTCTTATTATTATGTATTGTTATATACGTTCTTATATATATTAGTCTGGCAGGTGGATTCGGAATCATCGGAAGAAATTACCGCCTCCTTTTTCAATGTCAATCCGGGATCATAACCCAGGATACCTCAGTATAAATATTCGTCTGTGTGAAAGCCTGAATTCTTGCATTCTTTTTCTTTCCTGCTGTGAGATATCTTCATTACCTTCATTGTGTCATGCAAGCATTGGCCATTTCTAATGCCAGCGGTTTACTTCCACATTGAGTGTTTTTTATGAAACCGAAATCACGTGAAAGAGTTGATGTTTCTCCCTTAAATTCGGGCAGATACGTAACGCATAAATTGCTCTGTTGGTTTGAAAATTCATTGTCCTCCCGATAAGGCATAACAGATGCAGTACACAATAGGATTATTTGATTGGAGTTAATGTATCAACGCGGAGCGCGCGCAAATGTGAGTACTTGGTGTAACATTTAGTCTCGTCAGACAAAGCTTTGCTCTCTGATGTCTGTACAGAACTGGTACCCAGTGAGTTGCAGCAAATACAAGCGGGCGATACGTAAAACAAAAACTAACAGAACTTCTGTAGAGTTTCCCAAGCGTGTATAGACCACAGTAAAATTTTGGAGCCTTAAATTAATATTAACCCTTTAAAGACGAAGCGTATCTGTTTTATATAAGGACTCAGTGCGTACCGCGCTGTAAACACTCCACTTCGGTTATAAAAACCAGTCTCTTAATGTTTTATAAGGCAGAAGTTGCTGTTTGTTCTGAGATCCGTACAAAACACACAAACGCAATGTGGGCACCACGTAGAATTTTTTTAATGTTAAACTTGGTCTATGTAAAGTTACCGCTAGGCTTTAAAAGGTTAATGATGTATAAATTTTGGATTTATAGGTCACAGACAACAAAATGCATACACATTACTAAGAAACCCCGACTACTGTTGTGTAATGAAATAGCCATCGTTTCCTCTGAGAATCACAATGAATACACAAACACACAGCATGGACAAAATAAAGAGCTTTAGTATTGTAAAAGCAAGTAAAGCTTGCAGTCAGTATGCTGCTGGTTAAGCATGGGATATTGGAATGATCATGAGCGTTGTGTTGGGAAGAATCTGGAGGAAGATTTGCAAGACGGAGGAAAACAAAGTAAACTGTAGCCTTTTCTAACACGGACTCACACTAGAACCTTGCCGAAAACATAACTCACAGTGCCAATGGAAGTAACTAGAGTGTGTGTTACCACTAGGCCCTGCTGCACTCTGCTCGCTGCTGTTCAACAGGTCCCTGCCTAAGACAATATGTATGGAGTAGAAACCTAATATCTGGGTCGTGCAGACACTTTCTGTTCCCTCACTCAAATTTATTATCTGGACTATAGACAAACCACTTTCAACTAATTCAGTTATTGGAGACAACTTTCCGAGAGTCTCCCGTCCTGAACATTTATATATCCTGAGGATGGATGATTATCTGTCACCAAATAACCGGTTCTTCTGGCTGTGCCCTTGGGCTCAGTACTTCTCAAATTGTTCTCATGGCCGAGTTTGTGGGCAGTGTAAAATAAAAGGTTGCCGCAGTTTCAAGTTTAAGCCTGAAGCGCAGTGGTTACGCTATGCACCACTTGCTGTGACATGAAAGACTGCAGTTTGCCTGTACTGACGGGTTTCATATGATAAAGAAACTAGCATGCTGTTTTCCTAAACAGCATTTTAACAGATCGGTTTTTATTACGGGAACACAATGCTGATTGTGTCTGACACAGAAGCGTATTTTTTAATAATGTTTGGACAAAATATTATTTATTTTAATGTACGCTCTGTTTCTTACAATCTATTAAAAGTTCAGGTCACACGCATGAATTAGACCTCACAGATAATCCCTAAACAACCAGCCTAGTGAGCATTTTCAGGCCCCAGATATCATTTACGAAATTCAGGTAAGAAGGCGCAGGCCGATTATTTTTAAAAGCAAGTGCAGCTGTGCTATGCACTCTTACACCGTGTGGGGCCCAGTGCCACTGTGTGCGTTAACGGTGTGACAGCACCTCAAAAGTTAGGATAGCGTGTCCTTAAATCATGATTATGATGATGATGATGATGATGATAATAATAATAATAATAATAATAATTATTATTATTATTATGAAATGTATTGTTATGCAGTTTTATTACATCTGTAAATTATGTTGTTTGTACATATAATCTAGGGCTACATACACACTTTTGAACTATGCAGTTTTTACTCGCGAGATCTTGCTGTTACTTGAGCCTACTCTTTCCACATCGCGTTTATTTTCAAACCACATGGCAATTGTGTGTGCGTGCGTGCGTGTGTGCGTGCGTGCCTGAAAAATTCCAAGTTTCAGCTGTAGTAAGAGTGGATCGGAAATATATACAACTGGTGAAGCTGATGAGAACTGTTCTCTTTACCAGGGCTATGCAGTCGGTACATAAAACTTCCGACTCCGACTCCTGAGTTTTTAAAACTCCGACTCCTTCATAAAAGCTCAGTATGTATTAATAACGGTAAACCTATAAGGCATTTCATCGCCACCACGTGAATCATCAGGCTACTTTTTAGACTTATAACCTATATTTAAGTATAAGTCTAAAGGTTATTGTAGCTATCAGGGCTCTGGATTTGGAGCATCCAGTTGAGATATTGTATTGAGGTCGGAGTCGGAGTCGGTACATTTTTACCCTCTCCGACTCCACCTAAAATTCCTTCGGACTCCGACTCCGATTCCACGACTCCGACTCCACATTCCTGTTCTTTAGGCGTTATATTTTGTAGAATTTAGATATATGGTATTAGATACACGCCTATAAAGCAACAAACAACTTCAGACAATTAACTGTGAGTTTTTTTGTGGAGTATAATATTCAATTAAAGAAACATGTTATAAATATATGAAGAGAATCCACGTGGTTTAAGGTGCTGTCCATTGGTGGGTTTTGTGAACGTAGCAATGAATCTTTCTTACACTTAGTTTATTTAAGGGCGCCTTAAGTTGAAGCAACGTCGAATATTATGACGTGAATGAATAATGAATTGGAGAGAACTTGAGATGAAAGCTTCGTCACCAATGTAACTTTCACTCCAGTCTTTTCCTGGATGGACTTAACCTTTTAAAGACTAGCGGTAACTTTACGTACCACCAGGTTTAACATTAAAAAATTCTACGTGGTGCCCACATTGCGTTTATGTGTTTTGTACGGATCTCAGAACAAACAGCAACTTTTGCCTTATAAAACATTAAGAGACTGGTTTTTATAACCGAAGTGGAGTGTTTACAGCGCGGTACGCACTGAGTCCTTATATAAAACAGATGCGCTTCGTCTTTAAAGGGTTAATAACATCACCAATGGCGCGAGACTGATTCTCACAGCAGTCTTTATGAAGACGAAATTCGTGTGGGATGTTAGCCGTGCAGATAACAATGAGACTGCTTGGCCCTGACGCAGAAGGCGCAACGTTCCTCTGAAACGTCGGTAACGACTTACCAGGAAACACGACGTAATCTAACAGAAGATTTGTAAGTTAAAATATATCTCCATCAAGACAGCTGGTCTGAAGGCCGAAACATGAACACAGGACCTCCGTAATACGGCGAAGTGCTGCTCATTCTATTGCAAATTTTGTATACGAGAAAAGCAAGGGGTTTCTTGACCGCCACTGTAACAATCAGCTGTCAAACATCCAACACCGTACCATTACTTTAATTTCCACGATTATTTGCTATATCAGCAATGTAAACTGAGCAAATTGTGCATGATATTTCTGTAAAGGTAAAGGTGCTAAATGTAAAGGTGATGGTAAATTTGCCACTTTGTATGCCACCAAGTCACAGGGGACTGGACAGAGATCTACACTGGTTGTTAACGTAGGCAGTAGGTGGGGGTTACTGACGTTCCCGGCCGCTTTATCCCCGGGAAAGATCCTCCACTAGCCCTTGAATCGGAGGCTGAGTGGGTCGCACACCTGGCCGGACACTTTGGAGAAGAGAGTAATCTCTTGCCCTCTCCGGGAATTGAAGGTCAGTCAGTCTCGTGAATAGGCTGTTCACGTGACTGACTGAGCTACCGTAGTTCCCATGATATTTCAGTAAACTTTCATACGGTCTTCATTTACATTTCAGAATCATTTATGCTGTTTTAATCCTGTCGATGATTTGCATTGTAACTCTACGGGGCTAATGTCAATTTAAACCCTTCTAAGACATTCTATTAGATAAAAGTAGGGCTATATTATGTTATTATATTTTGTTGTTGAATCATGTTCATTGCCTGGTGTATTCATTTCGTAGAATTTTTGGCCTTTGTCATGGTGTGGACCATCCATCACTCAGGAATTCAATCGATTTCCAATCGCCTTGTATTGTTTATACCGTTCGATGTATTCACGAGACGTGTGCTTAACACACTCTACTCGAACACAGCTATAAAAAGTTTCAGCACAATAAGACAGCCAATCGAGAGTTCAGTGACATCTGGCAGTAATGTCTGGACCGTAAATTGTGTAAGGACGGTTCATTGTGTTAATGGTTAATGGAAATGTATGATTAATGCATGAAATTTTATTTTGTCTTCACCGTGCATTTTTCCATATCATAGCAGGAATCACCAACAAATGCACTAGGGTATTGGTGATTACTGCTATTAATATATGAAATATCGATTGGTTTTTGTACATTTAAGGGCGCACGCAACCATTTTCATGCGTGTTTCTTCGGAGTAGTGATCACTGAATATTCCATTTCTCACTGAAGCAGCCCCCTTTTTCGAATTACGTGACGTTTCGATAGTTGCAGCTATCCTCTTCTTCTGGCTGTAAGTAGCTGGGATTTATTTAGCCTGCTTTAATGCCCTAGGGAAAGCGCGTAAGCTAAGACTAGGCTTAGGATTATATGAATTTTGCATATTGCAATATGCATATAATCCTAACCTTACTTACGAGAGTACCATGCTTGTGTGTGTGTGTGTGTGTGTGTGTGTGCGCGCCCGCGCGCGCGCGTGTTGATCTCTGGGTGCCGTTTTCTCTTTGAGAATGAAGTCGAGCATGCGCGTCCTCAGGTTGCGGATGGAGGAACGGCCTCCAGTTACGGAGGGTAGCTGCGAATACGTTTAATGAGCAGTCGCGGACAGCCGACAAGGGGTGGTCCTCCAGCTCGGGGGTTGGGCGAGGTGCTAACGACTCCTCACCGTAAACAATTTTAATGTTACGAAACAGACAAAAAAGCCTCGGACCTGGACCGATTCTTTGGTTAGTCAGGATAGGGACAGATGGTGGGCTCTTGTGAATGTGGTAATGAACCTCCGGGTTCCAGAAAATGCGGGGAATTTCTTGACTAGCTGAGAAACTGTTAGCTTCTCAAGAAGGCCTCAACTCCATGGAGTTAGTTAGTTAGTTAATTGGTTAGGTAGTTGGTTAGTTAGCTAGTTAGTTAGTTAGTTAGTTAGTTAATTGGTTGGTTGGTTGGTTAGTTAGTTAGTTAGTTAGATAGTTAGTTAGTTAGTTAGTTAGTTAGTTAGTTATGGAGTAGGGTATGCAAAAACAAATAGAAAACACGAACCACTCTGTAACTTCCCTGTGTAACGTCTCTAGCGTTTATCATGTACGAAGGCTCTGAAGACCCTCTCTTCCTGAAAGGTCCATGATCTCTCACCGTACCGGGTATTTTCCTTTCAGTTTGAAATATTTTTCTGTTATTTTCATGAGACCTGAAACACTTTGCGAGCCACCAGTTCCGTCACTTTGCAGACTATTTCAAATACACTTAAGGGCCGTGCCATGGCTCAGGCGGTTAGTCGCCCACGTCTCACCGCGGATGCCCGGTTTCGAACCCTAGGCAGGCCATGTGGGATTTGTGGTGGACGAAGTGGCACTGGGACAGGTTTTACCCCGAGTACTTCGGTTTTCCCCTGTTAGTTTCATTCCACACTTGCTCCATTACTAGGGAAAGGACACAAAATAATGACCATCTTGATCTTCATCACAGGGTTGCACAAGAAGCCTTAAGGCTGCGGTGTGCCCGTGGCGTCTGCTGCGGGGCCCTACTCAACTAAAAAAGAAAAGATATTTAAGTTACATTCAGTATTTTCAATGCCTGTTATGACACAGATGTATAGAGTGTGTATCGAAAGTTTAAATACCGGTCCCACGTCAGAATTTCAAATGACGCTCATGCTATAATTGCTGAAGTTATGCATTGCGACAAATATTCCATCTGGCATATCAGTCCCGTAACGCTTTTAGTGAGCTGCATTTTGGGTGATATGTACCACGTATTACAAAGCAAGCCTGTATATAGGCAAAATCCAAAGCTTGCATTGTTAAATTAAACGAACGCAGAAGAATGACATTTTGTTTTCAAAACTGTGCATGCAGGTAAAGGTAAATTATACCTGTGCTTCATTAACCTTTTAAAGCCTAGCGGTAACTTTACATACGACAGGGTTGAACATTAAAAAATTCTACGTGGTGCCCACATTGCGTTTATGTGTTTTGTACGGATCTCAGAACAAACAGCAACTTTTGCCTTATACAGCATTAAGAGACTGGTTTTTATAACCGAAGTGGAGAGTGTTTACAGCGCGGTACGCACTGAGTCCTTACATAAAACGGATAGGCTTCGTCTTTAAAGGGTTAATTAAGTACCATAAGGCGAATTCGTGTACGGAATTGGAGATATGGCTCCATGCTTTCGTAACTTCGGCAATAGATGAAGTGGGTTGTCACCTGCACACTCCGGCCGCTCTACCCATGGGAAAAGTCACGCAGCTGCCGCTGAGTAGAACGCTGGCTCGGCGCCAGAGCCGGTGTGGACGCTGTGGAGAAGATAGACATCTCGACTTCTGCCAGGAATCAATCCACGATTGCCCGGTCGTCTAACCCGTAGCCTAGTCACTGTTCTGACTGAGACGTGCCGGTGTCCGATTTTGAAAGGGAAGAAATTTACGTGTCTTTATACAGAAAAAAAGGCTTAATAATAAGAAGACAGTACTTATCTACTGTGACGTGACAGTTTTTCTTTCAAACAGCAAGCCTACAATTTTGGACGGCAGCCTGTCCAGTGGAAGCTAATTTTCTCTGCGTTAACGCTGATGATTTGAAGTCTGGCACGTTCTGTCTTCTCCACAAGGCATTTGCCATTTGTCGGCAAAGGAGGCCCTGTATTATGTCTATATAATTACAGGAATGCTCGAAACTGTCTGTGCTTACACTGTGTCATAATTGATTTCCTGCTATTAAAACTTGTTGCTTTCTGACAGGCTAGTGTTATTTTGTAACTACCATGTCAAATGGTACTTATTTCTTCAGTGCAGACTTTAGAAAAGGGTTAATTTAGAGATAAATTTTTCAAAACTGGATCTTAAGGCACACAGCAACCTGCAAAATTCAAGCTCATTTGATTCACTTTAACGTGATTAAGGCAGTTAATTTTTGTGACAGACTGAAATTTGCTTAATTAGGATCTTTGTGATTTAAAATTAATAGCTTGAGGCACCATGACAAAAAGAAACTCATTTTCAACATGCGGTTGCTTTGTTTATTATAATATTGCAAAAAATCATAAATATTTGAAGGGATTAAGCGTAACGTAACAAACAGTTGCCCCTGTCCACACCATGAAAGTATATCCTGTAGGGAAGAGTAGGTGTGTATCCCCACTCATTCTTAACCTCGTACTAGCTTGAGATGAATGGTCAGCATCATGCCCCAGCCATTTCATCCCCGATTACCACTGAACGGGAGGCTGTGTGGGCCCTACAGCCCGTCTGGACGGTTTTTGGAGAACAGAAAACCTCTTGTCCCTACGGGGATGCGAACACCACACTGTGCAGTTCGTAGCCTAGTCGCTATACCCTGTACGTTATTCCGGTCCCATTAACCGTCAGATAAAAATTAAAATTATTTTAAGCTAAATTTGTTATAATAGTACTGAAACTCCTACTTCTTGTGCCCGAAGGGAATTTTCTTATGCAAGGCCGGGGATCCACGGCGCTTCATTTGCGAGTCACTGATCTGGACAAACATAAGGTGGCCATTCGAGAGTCATTGTTATAGACAAGATAAGGTGGCCATTTGTGGATCACTATTGTAGACGAATACAAGGTGTCGATTGGGAAGTCACTGATATGGGAAAATGTAAGGTGTCCATCTGGGAATCACTGAGGTGGATAAATACAGAGTGTTCGTTTGGGAGGCACTGATCTGGAGAAGTATAATATGTCCATTTGGGAGTCACTGATATGGACAGACAGAAGTTGTCCATTTGGGAGTCACTGATATGGACAAATATAAGGTGGCCATTTGGGTATCACTGATATAGACAAACATAAGGTAACCATTTCTTACAATTCACGTTTCCGTTAGGCTTATTTCGATGTAACCCTTGGTAATGACCTTGTCCCATAGCATGCAAAAACCACATTCCACTCCTGACGGTACCACACGTTAACAATAAACACATTGAATTCAGCCATCCTGTTTCTTTCTGTCACAGCACGACCCTCCGCAACCACCGCAATGCACGCCATGTTTCTTCCTGCAGACCCTGACCTTTGACCTTCTGTTGTGGAATTTTTATTTTCAGACAGATGTAAGAGTTTTCCCTGCGGGCAAGGAATATAGCATTTTCGTTCTGATATCGACGCCTTTGTGCATTGTTATTATTTTTTGTTTTTTCCGAATTTCTCACTTCGCAGCTTTAGCTGGGAAATATTCACCTATCCTGGGATGTATCATCAACAGGATTAGGCTCGGTGGTCTTGTGTGTAATTTAGGAAATTTCTTACAATTGAACATGTGCCAAGAATTACCACTTTTTGCATTTGTATATATGTGTTTGGGTGCAGGTTAAGTCTCTGTAGACTTTGTGACAGTGACTTTGGAATTATTCCCTTAGCTGAAATTATTATTGTTATTGTTATTGTTATTATTATTGTGAGCGTGCTGCCCTCGATGGGCACTGGAGTGAACCTGGAATGATGCTGCTATCTTCCAGTGGGTCGCTTTTGACACTAGAGGACCCTTCTTTTTGAACTGCCCGGTTTGAGACACTGCTGCCAGCAAGTGCTATCTTGTTGAAGGAACGTAGAACCGTGTGGACGGATCGCAGTGCTTCTAAAGCCCGAGACGCTGTTCACAGGGCCACGGCAGACAGCCATGCTTGTATGAGTAACTCTTTAAATCTGAGCTTTCCTAATATCCAGGATCTTGTCGTTTGTAGCTGTCTACTGCTCCATTGCAGTATGACGTCATAGGCTTGGACAGACATCCTGTGGCTATAGTCCGTGATTTCAGTGTGCTGAAAGGCAGAATAATTGAATTTCTGAAATTTTAGTAACATGAAGTACGGAAGTTTCCAAGTGGCTGCGATTTTCATCCACAATAGCCGGGGCCTTGACTGGCAACCGATGATTCTTCCACTTGTATAAATATCTACGAAACTCTTTCTCCATAATGTAACCATCTGGCGACATATACCAAAGATACTTGTGGTAGGAAGACTGTCGCCAGTTTCTTACATCATACGTACTTGATTTAGTATAAAATAATTTTTTATTTACATTTAGTTTCATTTGTGACAGCTTGTCACAGCCCTTATAATTTCACTACATCCAAACGGTAACTAATGTGTGGTAGCTGTAATACGCTTCGGGGTTACAAGGTTCTGAACCTCGTTCGTCGGTTCTCTCAGCGTTAGATAATATGAAACATAGAATACGAATGCCAATAAATTTACGGGAATACCCATAAAATCCTAAAACTAATACATAAAAGGAAATCAAAATTAATACCACGAAACCTTATCCATAACCTAGGCTGAAAAAGTTGATCCGGAATAAAACGCAGCTGACACGATACTGTATTTATGACATCGATGCGTGTGTAAAGTAAGAGCAGAGATTTACCTTACCAAGTAGAACTATGGCTTTGTGAACTGCCGAATTTTGATATTTCAGAAATGCCTCCAGGCTTTAACACAGGCAAACCTGAAATTGCGGGTGGCAGGCGATATCTCAGCCCAGGTGTGTAAAAATTACTGGCGCCAAGTTTCCGGGGCGAGTAAATTTTTTGTGGTGGCGCCTAATATTTTGACTTTTCTGTACGTAACCTGCTTCATGTCAACTTTGTGGGGTCTAGAATTTTTGGGTGGCTCTTAGATATTTGGAAAATTTCTGGAGCGCTGTCTCAGTCAGTGGTTGTGGCTTTCTGGCTCCGAAATAAGGCAGTGGCGTGTCACGGTTTTGTGAATATTGTATCTGTAGTTACGAAAGAATGAATATGAATTACATACTTAGTTCATATAAAGTCTGCAGGTACAGTTAAATTGGACTACACATCCTCCCCAACAAGAACATACGGTATATAGTAACCGTTGTCACTCGGAACTTGAAATAATCGCTAACGGGTTCCTTGTACCGATTATAAGCGATTTTCATAAAGGGAAATAAATTTGTGACTGTTACAGTATTTTGCATCATCTCATGTGAATCGGTTCAAGAACAGTACGCAAAATTATTTGCATTACACAATTTGTATACGATATTTTACATAAAATTTGCGAAACCCGGTAATGTGAGACAGTCATTTTCGACAGCGACTTACGAGAACTGGAATAAATAACAGGTTTGTTTGTTTCTTTGTTTGCTTGTTTGTGGCCCAACAGCCCTATGGTGGGCTTAGGTCTCCTCATTCTTGAGGTTCCATGATCACACTCATTTAGACAGACCACTCCTCTGGACGAGTGATCAGTCCGTCGCAGAGACCTCTATCTGACAACACACAACACAAGAGACAAACATCCATGCCCCCGGTGGAATTCGAACCCACGATCCCAGCAAGCGCTCGGCCGAAGACCCACGCCTTAGACCGCGCGGTCACGGGGATCGGCAAGTAGTAGGTTAGGAGTAATTATAAAATAATTCTAAGAATTATATTAACGTAATTTTGTTAGTGGCTTATGTACCGCCGCTCTCTGTAATGTGATTAGGCTATATAGAGTGGAATGATAAGGCACTAAGTGATTAATGAACTGGACAGGATGTGTGAAGAAGCCGCTGTGGCGTGGTTTGTCCATATGGCTAATTAAGTAGCGCGCCACAAACATGCATGGAGGTGCGTACGTACGGCCTTAGATATTCTTTACCTCAGCCTAATGCAGTGACGTATGTTAAATCAAATGAACACATGAAACAGCGTGATGGAAGTACAGTCGAACCCGGTTACAACGACAGCAGTTTATACGACACCTCGTATATAGCGTCAGATATTCTGCGTTGCCAATCAGTTCCTCACTGTTAACCGTAACATTATACTCCTCGGTTATAACGACACAAAATATTCAGTCCTTTTCATGACGTTATAACTGAGTTCGACTGTGTATTAACAGACGAATTAATTGAAGAGGATTAAAATATAATTGTCTGTAAACATTTTTACGTAACATCGAGAGAGAAATTTAATACAAACTTTGTAGGGTACAGACAGGTGCGTACAAAAGTTTCCTATGATCTTGCTGCTTCCATCTCTGTTCTCGGACTACCCTGAAGATGGAGGCAGGAAGCTTGTTCATAGAGTTGGTGCCTGTGTTACATTCTGCGTGACGTCATAGCTGAGAAGGCTAGTGTTCATTAGCACCGCTGTGAGAACCTCAGATTTCGCCACGTTTTCAGGCCCTCAGGACTGCAAGAAATTCGAAACCTCAGACTGGTGTGTTCAGAATGTATCTTCACTGCCTGAATTAGGATCGTGTAACTAATGAAACTGTCGTACTGTCTTCCTATAGCGTTAAGTAAAAGGTGACTGGTCAGTAACAATTTGGAAATAATGTGAAAAATAGAGGTTGTGGTTTAATTTTTGGGGTATTATCATGTCATTCCGTGGAAGGCCTGGGGAAGATCATGAAAACTGTAAGTTACGAGACCCTGTGGCTGTACCGAGATTTGTAACCTGGTACATCCCCAATACGAAACGCGAGTGCTACCAATTGGCGGCGATATTTTTAAAAACTGGCCGTTGATATAGAAATGCTTAATATTGTCTTCTTTCTGTTGACGTAATGTAGTAGAAATAAGTTTCATCTGACATGTTCAGTCTGTCTGTAAGTCTGTGAGTTTCATTTTCACATGATGAATCGTTCAGTCTTTCTGCCATCCTTCTCGAACTTCTGACGTTTTCATTCAGAATTCCATCCTTCCTTGTTTATTACGGCGCTTTAGCTTTTGAACCGCTTACGTTTTGTAGCAGAACAAATGCAAGTAATTGCAAAACAAGGCATGAAGCTGAACTCACTGAAAGTTCAATGTCTGTAACAGCTTTTCACGTCGAAGATGAAGTAAAATCTTAGTTGATTACAGGCAAACAAAGAGCAATCGCGGAACGGACTAAGAGGTGTAGCTCAAGACAAGCAGAGCAGAGAAGTTCTCTTTAAGCCCTCTGCACCTACCGGTAGAAGAGGTTCGACTAAATGAAGTGAAGTGAAGTTAAGATGAAGTAAACCTGCTCCCGCGAATAAGCATGCGTGTAAGGGTGTGGAGACAAACCTCGCACCTACTCCAGACCTGTTCACTAGAGCTTCAAGCTCTGGCAACTATAGCCCCAGACAAAGAGCCTCCTGTGCATTTGATGGTCCTCAGACCAGACATATATGTACAAGCGAAGAGAAACACTGCTGGCTGTCATAGCCTGTTGCTTCGTGAGTGTGATATCCCATGCGATGTTGCAGCAGGCTGGTGCAGTCATTCAGCTGCATTGAAACCTCAAGTCATGTGTCAATTATCTCCGGTCATCACAGCAATTGAAACGCTTTATTGCCAACTCAGTTTCACAGCATTCAATGAAGGCCATTTCTCTATCCGTCTGTGATGTTACCGACACTATCTTCACTAGCTGATGATGGACAGACAACTCTAATTTCGAAAAAGAAGCCCCCTTTGAAAGACGGGTTGTGTAATTTATTTTTTTGTGGGTACGAGATTCGTGCAGCTTCAAGCGTGGGTAGGACGCTAAACAATGGCGCACCTGATTGTACGTATGTTTTGGAAGACAGGAAATTAAATGTGAAGAAAAGAAAATGATTGTTTGTTAGTGAATAATACGAGTCAGAATGATAATGCTTGATGAGTTATTATTTTAATATAGAAGGGAATATCATCGTTGTCTGTGATTTCTCCACATCAGTTGACACTGCTATATGCTATATAGAGCTTATAGATTTTATGACAATGTTGTATATCCAGGGTTGTACCCATGACTGGATTTGTGGAATGTGAAATAAATTCAAATTCAAATTCACTCACAGAACTCAGGAGAAAGTGACATGTGTAGAAAATCTATTTTAACCATTTAAAGACGAAGCGTATCTGTTTTACGTCGTATATAAGGACTCAGTGTGTACCGCGCTGTAAACACTCTCCACTTCGGTTATAAAAACCAATCTCTTAATGTTTTATAAGGCAAAAGTTGCTGTTTGTTCTGAGATCCGTACAAAACATATAAACGCAATGTGGACACCACGTAGAATTTTTTAATGTTAAACCTGGTGGTGTGTAAAGTTACCGCTAGGCTTTAAAAGGTTAAATGATTCCAGCAGGGCAGTAGGCAAAATGTAAAAGTGAAAGGTAAAGGTCACCCTATAATATGCCGTGAGGGCACAAACGGGGAGTAGATGTGTAAGTCTACTCTTTCTTTAACCTCTGCTTTATATGGGGGCCGGTGGTTAAGGCCACGCCTCGGCCGCTTTACCCTCAGGAATTATCCGGTAGCGATTATACAGGGGCACGGATGGACCACAGGGCCGGTCTAGACGGGTGCGGAAAATCTCTCCCACACAAGAATTCGAATCCCAGACCGTCTAGGCCGTAGCGAGTCGGTGTACCGACTGACCTATCCTGGCCCACAGCCTGGCAATAGCGTGACTTTTAACGGCATGGTAATGTCAACGCCACTCAATATTCGGAATAATGCGCATCACCGTAATTGTCACGATTTTAATATTTTGCGGTTGTTCACTCCGTGCACTTTTCCAATGAAGTACAGTCAAATTATCAATCCAACTAAACGCACACAACTATTTACACATCGCTCCGACATGTGCGGTGTGGAGGCAGTAGGAACACGCAGTCGGATGTTGTATATTCTTAACACTGATCCCGACGCACGTCGCATCCTCCCTGTGTCCAACTGGCTGTCGAACACTTGCGATTCAGGTTTATGAATGACCCTGCCATCAGAGCTGCGACGTGCCACGGCTCATGCCGTTAGCCGCCGGCCTCTCGCTGCCGAGAGCCCGTGTTGGGTAGTGACGGAAAATGGCACTGGGGCAGGTTTTTCTCCGAGTGCTTTACTTTTACCTCGTCAATATTATCCCGCCAAAGCTTCATGCGCATTCATCTGCCACCGCTCCATATCAAGCTAGAAACTGACAGCACCGTCAAATGGCGCACTTGAATATTCCATGGCACTTGACGGCGTGATCACGTTACTTGCCTCAGTCTGCACACTCACTGTTTTATTACACTCCGTATCTTGACAAATTTATTATAATTTAATATCTGCGCCCTTCTGGGGTATCACGCAGCGTAGAGTGGTAAATCTGTACCGACGTTTCGGGACAACCAATCGGTCCCATCGTAAGGGTCAAGAAGACCACGAAGAAAGACTTTTTTCTTGGACTTCTTGGCCCTTGAAGATGGGACCGATATGTTGTCCCGAAACGTCGGCACAGAACTGCCACTCGACGCTGCGTGATATCCCAGAAGAGCACAGATATCTTCTACATCGCGGCGGAAGCCTGCAATGACGCACATTGTTACAATTTGTATCTTCACTAATTTCTTATATACTTACTTCGTGCCATCAATGTTTTCTTACAAATAATAATAATCATCATCAGCACTACAGCCCTTGGTGGGCTTTGGCTTCCTTCACAACTCTCCTCCAGCCTGCTCTGTCCTCTACTCTTCCTCTCCACCCTCTGACCACCGTCACCACATTGTGCAACCATCTTGTACGTGGTCGTCCCTTACTTCTTCTGGACAATAATCTCCCCTTCAGCTTTGTTTTAGGCTCTTACAGATAATACCTTCACTAATTATAATGTGTATCTCCGCTAATTTCTTAAAATGATATCTTCATTACTTTGTTAGAACCATATCTTCAGTTTTCAAAGAAGATATCTCGCTGTGTTTCATAAACTAAATAACGAAGACAGTTTAAGTCAACACAGCTGCCTCGTATTATGAAAACAATATTTGCCTTTACAAAATGCTACATATTTCGATCCTTAAGGTGCTTCGTGTGCACTAATTTTAACTTTACTACGTATTAGAACCTGAGGTGGAAGAGTCATTGTGTAGTGGATCTAATGGTAACGCAGGTGATCATGGTATACAAATTGCTGCGTCAGTTTTGTGAAATGTTACTTTGATACGAATCCCTGATGGCGAACGCATGAGGGATCGAAACATGTAGGGTTTATTAACAAGATACGGTAATATGGAATGTCTGAACATAATACAGTGCATTTTGTTTGACTGAATTCCTGTGATTTGATTATCGATGATGCACAGTATGAACAACATAGGAGGAGTTCCGGGCAAAACTCATGAAGCTTATTTTCCTATTTTATAAATTTGCAGTCTTACAAACCGCGTGTTGTTGCTTTTATAATGATGTAAGTTTATCATAAAGTAATAAAACACCGAAATAGCTCATGGCTTACCGGGCTGGGTTTGTGGGCAAATGGTCATAAGATAAAGTCATGCTGAGGTGAACGTGTTTAATATTATTTATTTATTATTTTTTATTATTATTGCTTTAAATCGTAAATAATTATAAAAATAATAATAAAGTTAATCGAATTACTTTACTTTGGACGGAGTCATGGCAGCAGCCTTCTGAAGGACTGCAGTGCGTCACTTACATCCAGTAGTGCGCCGTTTCTAAACCACTGAAACTCTGAGGAAGTGACGTTACCGACGGGCAGGCTACAGACTAATTGACTAACTTCAATTGGGAGAGTCCTCCTTGAGAAGCTGATAGTTTCTCAACTTGTCAATAAATCCTTCGAATTTTACTGAACCTGACAGTTCATACACTTTACAAGATTCCGGGCCTTGTTCCTTACATAAATCAGATGCACAACTCCTTCTCACCTCCGCATTAGATGGAGGTGAGTGGTCAGCTACACGCCCCGGCCGCCTTACGCCCTGAAAAAAACGCCGGTACCCATTAAACAGGAGGTTGGGTGGACCCCAGAGCAGGTCTGGATGTTTTCAGGAAGAGAGAAATCTCTTGGCCCTGTCAGGTTTCGAATCCCGGGCGGTCCAGTCCGTAGTCTGGTCAATACCGACTACGTTCTCACGGTTTAGCCCTTCTCTTAAACTGGTGCCTGTTTTCGTGTTGCAGTTTACAATGAGCAGCCAGAGCAGGACAGCCTGAACGACCCCAACTCTGGCCCTGAGCCGGCCACCACGCCGGCGGAACTGAACCCGCCCGGCAAGCACCGCCACCACAGCCGCCCCAAACTACGAAGCGGCCGAGCGCTGTTGGGCATCCTGGCGTCAGGAAGAAGTTCGGCCCACGACATGCTAGAGCACACCGAGCCCTTGTGAGTAGTTCGATATGGGTCTTGCGGACTTGCTAACCTACAAATGTGGGTCTGGAGTTGCAGAAGTTTCCACTCACCAGCTGATGATGAGGGACTCACCTGTTTCTAGTCTTCGAATTCCTTCAGCTCTATCAACATCTGCTGTAAAATGCTGTTCCAACCAGCGAGAAAACCAACCAACCACAAACCTAAACTGCTTTCCGTTTCTAAGTTAAAACTTTCCTGCATGCGAAACGCTTGGCTGGAATGTACACACTGAGTCTTATTAATCTGATATGGAGGTAATCGCAGTCTAACGGGTTTGGCGTCTTGAATGAAGGCTTAATGTGTGTATATTAAAGAATGCTACTGCAGGTGCGAGAAGCTCGTATCTGCCAGTTGGCCCTTTGGGAGGGAAGCTTTGGTTGGGTGTATGTCTGGGGGTTGAACCCAAAGAGGCTGTGGTGGCTGTGTTGGCAGCAGCCTCTGCTGTTGTTGACTTTCACTTTGACTTCAGGCCGCCATTACGAAGGGACGTGGGTCACGCCCTGTCTTTAATTATGTCGTTCGATTTTCCTTACAACTGATTAAAATCACTCAAGTCCTGTCAGTGTAGTCTGTTATCAACTAAATATCTGTGCCGGTTTGGCGGCCTTGCTGCAGGCAACCTCGACTGGCCTACCAAGTTTCTGTCGCCTTTGGGTGTTAAGATAGCAGGTGCCACTTGCCTTAGGTGGCGCAAGTACCTTCCAATTTATGCGGTCTCCCGCATCTGCTAACTTTGGAGTCGAAACTCTGTGTCAGTGGTCTGATGTGGTCGGCGCAAAGCAGAAATTCCAAATCTTTCTGAATGTGCTTGTTATTGAAGTACGAGAGGGCGTTAGTCGCAATTGGAGGGCACTTAAATGTAGCTCTTGCGGCTTCCAGGCGTGACTGTGCAGCGGAAGTGCAGATAGGATAGGCATAATCCAACACAGGACGGAAAATCGGCTCAAAAAGTAACACCGTGTCCGATATGAAGATTAGTTTTCCTGTTAAGGAAAATATTACCTTTGATATGGCTGCCTGTAGGCACATGGCAGCCTTGTACCTGTCGTGCAGGCTGTCCGGGCGTTCAGGAACGAAATGCGCATCATTTTCCCTTGGATTACAGTAAAAGGGAACACGGGGAGAAAAGGAACTTAGAAACGGTAAAACTAATAAGAACACAGCAATTAATCGGAAAAACAAGATGATATTGCAAGTGTGCGCCATTCTATTTGCACGATTACTGTGTCCAAGCGAAATTAGGCTCAGCTGTCTTCTGCATATTGGGGTGAATCACCGTGCGTCAAATTTTCTCCTAAGCCGCGTTCCCACGACTGGTGTGTTTTACGAAGCTTTATCATTTGTTGGTACTTGGTACGTCGTAACATCTCTGCACTTGTACGCATGTTGGCCACTTGTCGGTCTCCTACAGACAGTCGGCAAATGTGAGGCAAGTCCGAATAGGCCTACTCACCATTGTCGTGGGTTGTTGTGTTCTCACGAGTCGCCTAATTTTCGCTCCGTCAGGCATATGATAAGCAGTACTTCGAAAGCAGACAAGTGACTGGTGTGTGGACATAGGTAATTCATTTGGCTCCTTGTACGGGGAACAATTATTGGCACATTTGTCAAATACACCGGTCGTGGAAGCTCCCGTCTTTCGCTCTTCACGCTCTCTCTATTTGAATTCCTGGTTTTTTAGTGGTGTTTATGGACAGGATATGTACAATGCAGTTACGAGTAGGGGAAAGGCAGGTGATTTTAAAGTCTCACCATCCGTGCCCATTATTTTTGTCATATGGGTGTACACACTTGTCATTTCTTTGAAGTGTTTACAAACACGTCATTTATTTGTTGCGTATTGCTTATATGCACGATTATTGTTTTTTGACTGACGTTGGTATTTTTGCAGCTGCCACTTATGGATCCTCCTCAGCTCTTTGTACGGGAAGCTGGTGGTGGTTCTTATGCTGGCCTTCTGCGTTACAGAGGTCATGGACAACTCCATCAAATTGCTCAGCCTCCAGGTATGATGACACGTATCAGATTGAAGGTTAATTATTTTGTCTAAAAATTTGGGACGGTTTTCAGTTCGTTACGACATGAACATGCCGAGGAGTGTTTAATGGTGGTATATTTTATTGAGAGTACATTTTTAATCCCATAATGAGCTGTATTAATTTTTATTTCCGTTTCTGAAGTCGGCAGCTGGGATAACCGTGTGTGAGATTTAAGGGTCTTCTCAGAGCGACAAACGTCCAGACTTGTTGCTTTGGCACTTACCGCTTCTTATCACAAGTTACAGTCTTCGGGACAGCAAAGTAGTGTGGAATAATTCACATTGTACGTTTACAACGGCCATGCCAACCCTGCAAATAACTGCAAGGAGAAAATCCCTTCTTGAGAAGCTAATAGTTTCTCAGCTGGTCGAGGATTTACCTGCTCTTTACAGAATGTGACGGATCATCTCAGTGAGATCTGTGGTGAGACTTGGATGTGACGCCGTGTATTTGGTAGAGGGTGCCAACGTTTTAGAGGAATCTGCATTCTCCATCTTCAAAGTAGAATTTCTACCATGAAGATGGAGGCAAGAGATTAATACTAAGTTTGTTACCATATACCGAAATACACAGCATCACATCGCAGCTAGTATTGATAGATAGCGTAGAGTTACGTACGGAAGCAGCAAATAGGCTATACAGGTGGTTATCAAAGTGTGGCCCGCGGACCTCTGTAGAGGTGCGTGAGATTTTTGTCTTCAGTTAGAAGGAAAAATATCGTATTGGATATTTTTAATATTTTACAAAATTGCTTATGTGGAATAATGGTACAACACAGTGCAGACAGCCTACAGAAGAACACACGATTTTTTCCCTCTAGGTTTTTCTCAATCTTAGTTTTGTTTTGATTACTGGCAGGAAAATCACAGCTTATGTAGTAAATTTTGACGCCGACTTAATAAAAGCTTTTAGAGTCGATATATGTGTTTGGTTTGTATGTAGGGTGAATGAAAAGTAATGTCTGCATCTCGATTAATTTTGTTTCAATAAGGGTATTTTAATAAATGAAACTTGGACATTTGAAATAAGCCCTTTTATCACCTGTATTTACTCCTCCACACACTAACCACCATGTTGCTTAAAGCACACTGACAAGTGCTCAGTGCAGGCTCCCATTTCACACATAATAACAACACAACCTCTTAACGCAATAACTTGCTGACATTTGATGTGAAAGTACAAATGCTATAAAACATATCCCAACTTGTAGGGCATAAGTGCTGCCATCTGTTGGCAAGTTATAAAGTTGGAGTCATTACTTGTTATTCACCCCTCCTAATTATTCAAACTTCATATGTTACCGTGAATTGTGCGTAAGGTCCACGAGTCGAGACAACTCTGGGGAGGAGCGAGACTTTGCAAGGTATCTGCAGTACCAGAAAGCTGAGAAACACTGCTCTACACTTGGGTCCTAGAAACGATGAACACAATTTATCCCGTCCCTGCAAAAATTTGCCTGTCATCTATCTCCACTCCGTCTGCCTTTCCCTGTCGTCACAAGTAGTTAGGTTGTCACAGAGTTGTCTGTTTGTGTTTTTTGTTAGTTATTGGTGTTGACGGTAGGAAGCAGTTATGTGTACACAGTGAGGCAATGCAGGCAGGTGACTTCAGCTCCCACTGAGTCTTGATTCTTCCTGTTAGCCCAGTGGGCCTAAGTGTGGTTAACACACAAAACTGCATTGTGTTAGTTCAAGATAGGTTTCAGAAACTGTGTGTGACATAGTAATGTTCTAGACACAAAACATGTCACAGCATTGCTGTAGTTTTGTATCTAAGATATGACATTATGGCACATGATTGTGAAGTAAATTTTTTAACCTACGAGAAGATAACAAGAATTGATATACTCATATGTACTAGATGACCTGTAACAGCAATTTTCTTCTCCAGCACAAAAATTAACATGCCTTATTTTTCTCTTGCACATGAGAACAGCTTGTTCTGAGTCTCTGGTAGGAGTTGTAAGTTTTCCTTGCAATGTAAAATATGGTCTTCACTGCAGTAGTGGGGACAGACTTTCTTCTTTATAGCAATAATGGCTGTTGGATTTCTGGTGGACAGACTTTTCTCAGAAGACTTCAACTTTTCCCCTGTCAGTATTATTCCCCCAGTGCTCCATGGTCATTTGTTCATATACTACCAATGCTATGGATCTTCACATTTAACAGTGTCATTAAAAAACACACTCTTGTAGCAGTAATAGGACAATGTAACTTATATGACCTTTAGTCACAGGTGCATTTGTTTACTGTGTGGAATAACCTGTGCTAGTGCTTAGTCATGCAAATCGAGTGACCAAGTTCGTAGGCCTACACTGGATGTTTTCTTCCTGGTTGAAGCGAAGATTTTGTTCTTATGGTCCTACAATTTGTGGTGGCTCTCCAAACCGTGAAACAGTGCATTAATCCATATGTACATTGCTAGTGCAGACAGGCTACTGAATTTCATCTGTGTTGCCTGTCTGAATACCTCTACTTGTGGGCACTTGTTGTGTCTCCTGGTTATGCTGCCTGTCTCTGGCTGCTCCACATGCAGGATCTCTTTGGTTTGATTCTATGGCTGGAAGTTGGCAATACTGAGATTCTTCATACCAACATATCTTGTGCTACTACCAAACTTCAGCTGTAACTTATTTAATGTCTGAAGTTTGGCATAAAACAGCTCTTATACAAAGTACTGATTACAAAGCAAGATATACAGAATGTCATTAAAGACTTTCCTGGCATGTAAATATATACTTGTATTCTTTCAAATTAACTGACAAACAGCATATATGTGTAAACATTTTTCATAATAAAAAATGAAATCGTTTACCAAGTGACCTTGTGTTTTGTACAGAAGTGCACAAAGACTTGTCTCTTACAGGGGATATTCTTGATGTACCTGTATGTGGGTAGCATAGCTGTCATCATTTGCATCTACATCTGGGTGCTGATAGACAGTTGTGCATCACTGAACTCCCCAAATGAGGCATCATCGACGCGAAGAGGAATGGCACCTGCCAATGTCACAACAAATGTAGCTGGTGATCGTGATGCTGAAATGGGGGGCAGCCTTTCTCTCACCAGGTTCGGATCCCTCAAAAGGGCACATATCTCACGAGCTAAAACATCAGGCACCAGTTTCTATCTACGGGTTGGTGCTCTTGGTAAGTTTAATTAAGCAAGAAGCAGAAGGGTGGGTGATGAACAAATGCATTTCTTCAGCATAAGACTACACAGTTCATTCAGAATCCTCACTCCACACATAAATTTCTCATCTAATCAGACTATTTACTTCAAAAACTGGAATATGTAAAATCAACACTGCATATGTAAACCCAGCTTCCTGCAAAACATAGTTAGCATCTGCTCAGCACTTAACCACATCTCTTTATCTAAAAACTGGTTGCAATAAAGAACCCTCAACTTATTTACATTCAAGGCCACATAAAACATAAGCCTCCTCCAATACACTCTTCATCTGTCAGCAGTTACCTTGATAACAGTGGTTCAAAATCACCGGATTACTCAGAGGATAATTCCCAGACTACAATGTAAGTGATATTTTTATACACCCTAAATTACCCTTCAACATAAAATGGTTAATCGAAAAATGAGATCCCATTAAATATACACAGCTGGTAGTGCGGTCACTCTTCTTAGTATCTTTGGATATTATGTATCACCTGACGATGACCCATTTCAGCCAAAACATGTTGTAAGCAAAAGTTTCTCACACACATATAATAAACATTCTTAGGTGTGATCGATAGTGTTTTTCTATATTGTTATAATCATCATCATCATCATCAGAATGGTACAAATCAATTGTAGATTAAAAATCTGTGTGGATTCTTCAACGATTACCTGTTGTACTCATTTTATGAGGCTCAGATTCTTATGATTGCTCATCATACACCATGATGAGAGAATGGATTCATAGAACGTCCTGCATAGTGAAACTATAATTTTATTTTATTTTGAACTTCCTTCTCTCATGTCTCAAAATAAAACATAAAAATAAAATGTGTTAAAGCAAACACCATTATGCTTAAATTTGGAGTAAATATGTTTTCGTAACCATAGTAGTAAATTTGTCTTTGATTTTGATAACCCAGTTTAAGACTTTTCTCAATTTAATGTACAACAAGCTTGCTCCCCAGATGAATCATAAATGTGGCTTCTTCTGTACTACTGTAGTGAGTGTATGTAGTTCTCATTGCTTTAATCTTGAAACACAAACTATACATTTTGGTGTAATTTGTATATCTGCTACCTGTTCCTCAACCACAAACTCATGCTGCACATATGCTACCCTGCATCACAGTGTGCAGCCTCTTGTATGTAAAAATGAAGAACCTGCCTTGCCCTGTGTGATGTCACCTGTGTTACCTGCCAAAATGTGCAACTGGGCATAGAACATGATTACCCCTTCCTGCTTACCTCATCATGCCTGACTCATCCTACAGATGCTCCTGCCTGTTTTGCCTTCACTCAGCAGGCAGAGAGGCTGGCAAGATGTGGCACGCAATTGTAGCTACACCTGGGTGAACACGGGCAGGCATGACAGGTGAGGAAGCAAGGCAACTGAACTGAGGGGCCAGGCAGGCAAATGAACAGAAAGATGGGTGGGTGGAAGGATGGATGGTTAGATTGGTAGGTAGGTGAATTCATATTACATACTTGACTAAGGGAGGGAACCATTTACAGTTATTATTGTTTTCGTGGTGCACATGAAACAAAATGAAATAGCAAAGTAAAAGTTTCCCAGTGCTTAATTAATCACCATGCAAGAAGGGATATTGGGAGTGCAGGTGCATCTTCATCCATCCAGCAGGTGTTTGTTGCCCAGCTTTCCAAGACCATGTAGTGGCTTCATCTTCAATGGTGAGAGAGAGAGGAGGTTGCTACAAAGTCTTGAAACGTTGGGCAACGAACGCCCCGTAACAGAGCACAATAAACCAGAGAAGCATATCTGAACTGCACTGCTATGAGAGCCTGAAAACTTGCATTTTAACATTATGCTAACTTTAAGAATGAGTAGCGCTATACCTCCACATCACGCCTTCATGGCTTGCATTGGGACACCTTAACAATTTCTGTGGTATGACAGAACCTGAAAAATCATCATTATTACAAAAAGCCATGCAACGTGTAAGTTCAGATGAAAAAACTGTTACAGAAAAGCTCAAAATTCATTGATGTACATTAACTTCAATTTGATGCTGAAAGGAAATATGACTTTCTGGGATCATGAAGTATCATGACCCACTGTATTTCTGTAAGAGACAAGCTGGTGCCGTGCAGATGATACTGCAGTAACAATGACTTTACCGTACAATGTTTCAGCATTTGGACTTGGAACTTTGGTGTTCAATGGTCTGGAGATGGCAATGCACTCCATGATGGAAGGTGCCTGTCTAAACGATGTTGTTTTCGTCCATCCAGTGCTGCATGGACTCTTCACATTCTTGCAGATGCACTTCTTATTTGTCAATTCGCAGGTAAGACCTGGCAGCATTAACATGCTAAGACTGATTTGAGGTACAGTGATCACAGCATGTGGGTGCAACCATATTGCATGAAATTCTTGAGGGAAAAATACAGTTAGGTGAATGCAGACAATTACCAAGCTCCCCCCCCCCCCCCCCACCACCACTTACAATACATACATTTTACGTTAAACATTTACACAGTGCTTGGATAGCTGGTACTATCAGCTTCATCAGTGACTGTCAGTAACCACTGTGTGTATTTAAATTTTCAGTGTTCGGCAAATTTCTTTTCCATCAATTTAATTATTTTCAACTGCGTGTAGTCAAAACCACACTGGGCAAAATCGTGTTGGGCAAGGGGTTACTGTATAAACAGTCATCAGCAATATGAGAGGGAACTAAAAATTAAAGGTAAAGTTATATATGCACAGGTCACTAAGCCAGATGGGAAAGTGAATATATAGCTTTGGGAATTCTTAACCTTGGCACTGGATGGAGGTGAGTGGTCAGGTTTGTGGGTTACTGTATGCTGCTACTGTGAAATCACAACAACAGTACACACATTAACGTCAGTCTTTATTCTCGTCGCTATGTACAGTATGATTGCTATATACAGTTGTACGTGTCGGATGTATTTACACGTGTTTCTCCTTTGATACTGTGGCGGCGAAGGGCCGCGTTAGTGAGGTCTGGCAAACGTTACTCCTGTGAAGAAACGGTCTCACTGAAGCAGTGCAGTGAGAGCGAGTTGTGTACAGTGCCAGCCGGTTGCGCGGAGCAGGCTGCGCGGTGGAGAGCCTGGGACAGCTCTGTGGTGCCGAGCAGTGTGTGCTGGTAGACACTGCGGCGCGTTCTGCAGGATGCAAGCTGTAGATGCTGCTAACAGGCCGAGTGGCGGATGATGCTCGGGAGCCGATCGTGGAGGCTCGTAGCACGTTGAGTCTTGATATTGAACGCTGGATCCGGAATACTGGAATGCACAATTTTTGGCTGGAAATGTAGCCTTTTATACCTGGCCGTCGCTGGGCTGCCCGTCTGCGATTGGCTGGCGTGAAGAGCTTGTTGCAGTGGTGGGGAGACCGACTACTGCTGTACTGCGTGGAAAGGGCTGTTTTGCATTTGTGGGGATGTTCCCACAGGTTTTTCTAGAGCAGTATGTAACTACAGGTTGTGCAACGGGGACATCTATGTAGCCTACCTAACTGGGTCTTGGTCTTACAGAAGCTTGTATACATCCCATGTAACCAAGTCATCTAGAGACGTTCCTGTAGGCAGTGATGCTGTGTGATATAGATGTGGGTATATTTTCAAGGTCACAGGATCTATATAGGTTGTACCTGACAGTTTTGTGGAGGTGTATATGTGGCTAGCATAACAGAATTTATAGAGATGTTTATGTGGCAAGTGTAGTCAGGTCTTATACAGGCCTGTATGCAGCCAGTGTAACCAGTACTTCTAGAGGCCTCTGTGTAGCTAGTGTAGCCATCTCCTTTAGATGCCTGTATGCAGTCAGTGTAACAACATCTTTTGGAAGCATGTATACAGCCAGTACAAGGAGGTCTTATATGGACCACCACATAGCCAGTGGAACAGGGTCTCCTACAGGTGTATATATAGACAATGTAAACAGCTTTTCTAGAGTAAGTCTAATAATGTCTTCTAGAGATGTCCATGTATCCAGTGGTACAGTGTCATATAGAGAAGCCTATATTTTCACTGTAACAGGGTCTTCAAGAGGAGTAAATGTATGTGATATATGAGGGCCTTGTCCAGGCATCTATACAGTATAGCCAACGTAACGCAGACATCATACACAGCTGTGTCACATAGTCTTATAAAATCCTCTATACAGCCAGAGTAACCGGGACCTCCATTTAGGTAGTGTAACATGCGCTTGCAGAGGTGTCTATGCGGCCAATGTAGCGGCTCTATATGACCAGTGCAAGATGGTCTCTCGGAAGCATGCACATAGCCAATGTAACCAGTTTTAAGTGGGACATCTATATAGTCAGTGTAACACTGTCTTTAGAGGCATCTATACTGTGAGTCTAACTGGCTCTTAGATAGATGTCCATGTAGCCAGTGGTATAGGGTGTTAGAGACTCATGTAGGCATCTATAGAGCTAGTGCAGCAGGGACTTACAGCTGCCATTACAGCATCTTATACAAGCCTTTATATAGCCAGTGTAACGTGGGTGTCTAAGAGGCCTGCATATGGGCACAGTAAGAAGGTCTTTCTGGGGCATAGATATAGGCAGCATAACTTGATCTTTCAAAGGCACCCACATATCCTGTATAGTGATGCCATCAGCCAGTATAGGAAGACGGCTGTCTGATGTACCAAGAGTGGACGATGTGTGCCTGCATGAGTAATACAGGTGAGGGCAAAACTTAAGCACAAAGGCTGCATGATCCAAGATAAAATAATGAATGACACATACATGCATGCACATATGAGCACAAGCACTTGACTGCAACATCCTGTTAAATCCTATGTCAATAGAAAAGCTATGAAAAATAAATTATATCACACAAAAGGAAAAAATATCATGCTGGAATTTAATGCCTGAAATACTCTAACTCATGCTGTTGTGGGTAAAATGTCTGGTCACATTATCTCCTAAACGAAGAGGCAGTTCTGTTCTACTGATGGCATCTGATAACCAGTATGAAGTAGGTGGATATCAGCTATATGTCTATCGATACTCTTAATGGTTGTCGTGAAATTACTGAACCATTTATAAAGCAGAAAACTGTGCAAAACATGGTGGGTTAACAAAATGACCAACAGTTGACAAGCATGGTACATTTTAACTAACTATTCAAGAACAGAATGGTATGGCACTGAAGATCAAAGATAGCTCTGCAACAGGATGTACTGTCTTGCACTGTGTAGTTGTTCATTATTTTGAACACCCTTCGTACTTCTGTTTAATATGAATTCAGATTTTGAACATTAGCTTACTTTCAGATCTGCAACTGAGAACTTACAATGTAACATTTTTTTTGTGTAAATACCCAGATATCAAAATCTCCCATAACGTGTGTAAGTGCATGGCTGGTAGATGGTGATCACAATATGATACTGACATTCTACTCGTCTGGCAACATAACCTCTTTGATGACACCATCTCAATGTTCTAGGTACTTGTTGAGAAATTTGGCTTAGCAGCTCGATTTGGGTTCATGCATCTGGCAGCAACCAACTTGGCACTGTGGGTACGTCTTATCGTGTGGGAGAGTGGCAATGAGTGGACTTATTTTGTGCACCTGTCCCAAAGCAGTGGCGTAAGGGGAGGAGTCTCCAACAACATCCCCACACCCTTGCAGCTGAGGGGTTTCCCTCGATCTATGGTGACAAGGCACCAGCGTGACCTCACCTTCAGTAAGCAATCATTTAACAGCTTTAAATCACAATAATAATAGAGCTGGTGGTATAATGAGAACCAATCAGTCTTTATAGAAGACATCATGTTGTTTCATAAAGTAAATAATAAAGTCAGTTTTAGTCAACACAACATTTGCCTTTATAAGCTGCTACATATTTCGGCCCATAAGGGTCATCACCAGGCACAAATAAATAAAAAAGAGGGTTGAAATATGTAACATTTTATACAGGCAAATATTGTTTACATAATAAAAACAAGTGTGTTGATTAAAATTGTCTATATTATGAAAAACAATAAGTTTAACTCCCAAAATATCACACACAGAATGTTCATATACAGTTCAGATACAATTGTCTGCGCAGAAGTAAGAGTCATCTTGTTTGATCAAAACACTCTCCTGCACTGTTATAAGACAATGAATAATTTTTTTAAATTGTATTCATCATTTACCATGTACACAATATAAAATCAATACCACCAAATGTGCATTAGCACAGACAAGATTACATTTTCACATAAATACTTCCTGCACTTTTCAGCTGAGCTCAGCCATCCCCACAGAATACTTATATGTGATGAAGAAATGGGGTTACTACTGGTCTGGTATCATAATGTCCATATTTGCATAAAACATCAGCATGTTTTAAAAATTAAAATATAAAAACATTTATTGTGTAGATTAAGTAATGCAATGTGTTTTCATATTTTAATATTTACACCACACTGATGTTTTATGCACATACAAACATCTTGATTGCAGGCCAATAGTAATGCTGTTCCCATATCACAGATATATTCCCTGCAAACAGCTGGGCTCAGCCAAAATGCTTATGTGACAATATAATTTTATCAACAGTCTGTGTACATTTGATGGTAGTGATTTGATACTATTAAACTGAACAAAATATGGCCAGTCAAGATGTCATTTTAGACTTCTTCCATCCTTACTGATGTACAACAGCTTTGTTCAAAAACTCCACAAAGTAGTGCGCTTCTTTGAGGATGGAGACAAAGACAGTCTCTACAGTGTGGCAGTTTTCAGTTTTACTTTCGAAATGACATAGTTGATAATGTCCAAGCAGAGTGGCACAATAATGACAATGATCTTTATAACTGAATATGCATCAGCCACTGGAAGGACTCCATTTTGTGTGGGGGCACAGATGATACACTACAACATTTGGCCCCACAAATCATCATATTCCACTGGCACCAGGGGCTTTCTCCCTGGAACTGGAGCACAAAACTGACCCCTTATCTCCATATAGGGTTAACAAGTACTGCACAAAAATGTATCTCCATGTCATGATATTTTGCAATTTTAATTTTGCCTGACATTTCAGGTCCTTTTTACTGTGTATGATATTTCAGCATGGTATGGTCACTGTTATCATATGTGCAGTGATATGAGTCAGATGAAAGTTTTCATGGCAACTGAAGGCAGTGGGCACTTTGCAGGTGATAAGAAATGTTACAAAGTGTTGGTGAATGTTGCAGGCACCAACGTGTCATCATACCACAGCTACAGACCAATATCAGACTCACACATATCTCAAGTTGTAGCACTTCATGAGTGCCTCAATACCAACTCTCTGGGTCAGCTGTGGACTTCTTCAATGCCATTTCTATATCCATTCATTGTGCAGTTCAGGTAAGCAGCTGGTTTTGACACTTGTATGGAAAATATATCTTATTTTGTACATTTAAACAAACTATGAAATGTATACATAACATAAAAATTCCAGAAACTTAGCTTCAGATTTTTAAATTTCAAACACAAACTTTTGATGGTCTGTATAAACAGCAAGAAACAGGTGTGGCTCATGAGTGGTGGCAAAAAGTTCAATATTGCCTGAACCAACATCACATAGCAGAGAAGTCATTTCTGTTTAATTACCTTGAAGGACAAAGGGCTTGTGGAAATAGTGTATTGGACATAAAACACGTGCCTTACTTTTCTCTATAACTTTCTTCCAAACACTTTTAGCAAGTTTAATTTGTAATTCATGCTTCAACATGTGTACATCTTCATGCCAAGTGTGCATTTCTGTCATCTAATTTTAAACCAGATTGTAATGGCCTGAAGAGTGTTAGTAAAACTTTCCAATATCACATTTCATGATAATCTTGCAGCAGTACTAAAGCTGTTACATACATACATACATACATACATACATACATACATACATATATAGATACGAATAATGGTGTAGCTAACAGGTGCATGTCAGCAAAGCACCAGATTCTACTAAGTGCTGTATGGGATGTTTACCCATAGGTGAGACATAGATGTTGACATCATATGCCACACAGTTGCACAAGTGAACCACACTCACTTACTCCAATCATTATATTCCAGCTTAATTGCGGCAGCTGTCACTTTTGTCATGGGTCAGAACGTAGGCAGAGGTCGCATCTTCCTGAAACAGAAGAAATTGACCAACAGCCACTCTAAAGGCTGTTCCATGACCTCAGCAGGTGAACACAGTCTTCGCAGCACCTGGAGTGTGGACTGCAGTGGTGCAAGCAAAGGTCTCTTTTTAGGTATCCTCTGCCTAGTTGCTGGTATTGTTGTCATTATAATCTTTCTTGTAGTTAAAGAAGATGAAGAATTCCCATCAGATACCATCTTCTGGCTCACAACTGGAGCTCTGGCAGCAATGCTAGCGCTCTGCTGCATCATGGTAACAGTAGGACTTGTCCAAGTCCGAAGACTTTCTACATCAGGCCAAGAACCAACTCCGCTTGACACCTTGCTGTCTACTGTCTCTGCAGCAGGAGTTCAATTGTATGCTGTATTTGGGATAGTGGTAGGAGCAAGTGGACTTGGTATTCACGACATTACAGACAGTGGGGCTTCCCGCCGCCATGCAATGCTGTTAGCAGTTAGTGGTCTGCAGCTCATTCAAACAATAGGACAGAGTGTCCTGTTAGCTGAAGCTTTGCGCAGGGCTACACTGACACGGCATCAAATGCTTACGAAACCAGCAAGACAAGTGATCACCTTCTTACTCTGCAGTAATGCTGTTCTGTGGGCATATGATACTTTCGTAACACAGAGCTGGTTGTCTCAGGAACTTCAACTGAGATTTTTTGGAGTTCTTGCATGGGGAATAATTTCACGCATTGGTCTCCCATTGCTTGTCTTCTATCGTTTTCATTCATGTGTGCTTTTACTGGAAATATGGAAGCGTTCCTACAGAACACCTCTTCTGGATCCGGGAAACTGACAGTGGTGGGAGCAATGGAGACGCCGGCATGGATCCACACACTCAATGAGAGAATTTCCGCACGCTTGCATACATCAATTCTCCGATCATGCTCCATCACCAGCAAAAAAGGGAAATACGAAAAGAGTAACACTAGCAGATCATGGAGGTACAGTAAGAGGATGTAAACCACCAAAGTGCCTGTGTCTTCCTGAATATCCCTATGTCCATGGTTACAGCGCAGAATCAGGTTACATAAAGCCTCATGCTGACTCTGTCAGCTGGATGTATCTTGATAACACCATGGTAGTGGATCAAGTTAGACCTTTGATGTTAGATTTAGAATATGCACTACCTCCCCCAAAGAGGAAAAAACATCACCATCATCACCATCATGGACATCATAACAGGAGCAATCATGAACGGTCCAGTTCACAAAGTTCTTCATGCATAGTCACAGAATGTATAGATTCAAATGTGTTCCCAACCCAGAATATATTTGAACTAGTTGAAAATGCCAATAGTGGAAATACTCCATTCAGAAAGGTGCCATGGCACTCCAATCTCCACATGCTGAAGTTTTGATGCACATGGTGCGTAGGTATTTCCAGCTTATATCCACAAATATTCAACAAAAAAGTGTTTCTACAATTCAGAATGCTGAAATATTACGTGTGGAATCAAAAATTAGAAATACATTATAGAGGACCCTTAGCTAAGAATTCTGATCATTTTAATTAACCTGTGATATTTTTTTATAACTGTTTAAATGAAAATATAATTTTTATTACATAGCATAGGTATTCACTTTGGAAAGTAATTTCTTCTACTTTTATTAAAGTAGACAGTATTTATAATTGTGTGTACACATGCAGTACACTCATTCTGAAACTGAAATGTAGGGTTTAGGAGATCAAGTAAACTAACATAAAATGTATGTGTGTATATTTTAATGATGTTATACATCTTAACATAAAACATTCTTCAATCTTTAGGAAGATGGTGGTGCTTATTTCAATTCCTGTTTACTGCATTCACAAGGGACCACCCCAAATTATGAACATGGCACAGCATTACTGCTTCACTTCCCCATTCATTTAATTATGCTCTCACATCAGCCACATGGCACCTGTGCTTTAGGACATATACTTCCCTGACTAGGAGCTACCTACTTTGATGACTACTACTATAAACTAAGGTCATAAACAGATATGTATGCTTTATGCAGCATAAAGAACAAATCCATTCTCCGTCAGTAACATATAATAAACAAAAGAACACAAAGCCTCAATGCTCTACAAGCAGCAACTTCCCAACTTCAAAATTCCACTGTGAATCGGGTGAAGTTTTGTATCAGTCTTAGTCAAAATGTCAGAGGAAGAAGGCTTTTATAATAAGTGCACAATTAACGTTTGTATGTAAAATAAAAAAAAAACAATACTATACCTATGAATAACATGTTAATTAAAACCTGAACACCAAATCACGAAGTGTAGAGAACCTGCAAAGAAGGGAAAAAAAGGTTATTTCAATGTACTGACCCCAAATTACATTCACTTTCTAACGTTAACCAGAGAACTGTGCCATTTATGTACTCTACTATAGACATGTTCAAATGTAACATCTGTCGCTTGTAACCATGGCCATACCTAGGAAACAGAATTGGGACAACTACCCACATGATGACCTCACATTTTGATGTCACAACACAGATTTAAACACTTTTAATTTGACATGTTTGGTTTCGATAGACTCGTGTGTATGCACATGTCTGTGTGCGTGTGTGTGTGCGCGCGTGCGCGTGCAGAAATATTTAAACAAGTGGTCTCATACTGCCATGTCTTGGTACAATTGTGGTCAATCAAAATACACAGCCAGAATCTGCTGTCTCAATGCTCATGCTACTACGGTCATATATCATGTGGTATAAGGGAAATATGTTCCAACTCCTTCACAACTTGCAGAATTAATATCTCATAAGATATAACAACTTCTGTTCAATTGAATGTACTCTACAAATTTCATTCTCGTCTTCTGGGATGTAATACCACACAGTTTGGTAGAAATTTATCGATGCTCCTCTGAAATATCAGTAAATTTTATCAGAGTACAAGGTGTCACATCCAACACGACCTTGAGTCTCTGTGTATCAGCTTTATATTATGTAATGGCATCACAGAGCAAACATCAGACTTCTTACATGTATTCTTTTATTAATATTAGTAGAAATTATACATCAATTTAAGTACATTTTCTACGGTTAGAGTTATCACAAAAGATGTAGTTTGAAAAAAATATGTAGTTCAGCATTACCTTCTCACTGTGTCAAAATCAGTGACATATATTTCCAAAAGTCTAATATTATGTAGCTTCTAGTCATGATTTTCATTCCATTTTATTGGGTTCTGCCTCTTACTGTCTCTACCATCTCTTACTGCTGAGTTCATGGTCATGACTCTGATACTTTCGCTTCAAAGGAAGACCCCATGCTGAATCCCTTCAGCATGTTCCTCAAGCTACTATACTTGATCCCTGTATCTGTGTGCACATCAATAGTGGTAGCAACACCTTCAGTAATGACCAGCACTGTGGGTTTTCTGACATAGCTGGTAAGGGCTGGAGGGAAAACGCTGGAGGCAGAGATGGGGGAGCCTCAAGCACCATTGGTGGCTTTTCTGTCTGCACTATCAGTACAGTGGTACAATATGATTTACGTAGCATGACACTGTGACACTTTGTTTCTATTACACCTTCTCCACAACACAACTTGTTAAATGAGTAGCTGGGACAGCATAGTCCGTAGTGACGAGGCTACTGCAGGACAATTTGGGATTCCAATCCTGGTGGACGCAACATATTTTCCGTCCTCCAAAGTGTTTAGAATGGCTCTGGGACTGACAGAGCCTCCTATTCAGTGGGCATCAGGGCCTTTTTCACTAGGTGTAAAGTGGTTGGGGCATGGGGCTGACCATTCACCCCCATCTCATGATGACGTTAAGAATGAGTGGAGTGATACTTCCACTCTTCCTATATGCCTTCACAGTGTGTACAGGGACAACTTTACTAGTTACATGAATTCACATAATTCTGTGTTCAGTGCTTTACTGTGGAAGTGACATTTCATGGTCAGCAGTTCAGCCAACCAATCTTACCTTACGATAATCACCATATATAACGTAATTGTATGGTAATTCTGGGTGTTACAGACAAGATTATTGAACTGTATTTCTGCAAGTGACCAACCAGTGCCAAGCCATGGATAATGACCTTGTAATTACATAAACTTCTAAAGGAGGTCTAGAAACAGATGATTTACCTCAGTCCCTCGAGCTCATTTATGTAGTAAATAAAATGAAACATCAACATCACTGAATGGGATATTTTGGAACACTAGTCCTCCATGGAGAGGAAAAGATGAAATCATGTTTACAACAAATTTATGTGAGCGAAACACTTCTTATTCAAAGTTAAACACTGTGACTGTATGCAACTTCATTTCAGAGTACACCATTACAGAGTTCTAAAGAATCAGTAGAAAACATAACAGAAGGTGGCAGCGTTTGCCTATGACATTAAACATATTTGTTCTAAACATAAGTACCATATATAATAGCAGAAATTACTCTATTTAGTAGTACGTACATATTAATGTCCTGTAAAAATAAAAAGGCACTGAAGGTGAGTCTCCATTTCTACACCTTGGCCATAAGGGCCACAGTGTAACTTTATGGCCTAGCCATTTTACCTTTATATATTAAAGGCCAGGCAGGAAGGGCTGAGGCAGACATGTGCTACTTTGATGTTTTTGAGGCTGCCAGGTCTGAAAATATATGTGGAGAAATGCAACACTGCCACAGCCACAGTTTTCATGTTATTATATTGAAGTACTAAAACATCAGCATACTGATATATGGACAAAGCGATGCCCTGTTTGGCACTGCTACAATATATGAATAAATCAGCAACACAGCACCTTGTACAACTTCTTGTATTTGTTACCAGTGGCTCTGATTAAGTGATGCCTACAACACAATGTAATGAGTCTGCAAAGTGATAACGCTTATTTCACTGCTGTTATACTGACCACTGTCACTGAATGGTGCAACACTAATCATGTTTCTTAAAGCTTAAACATTATGTCAGAAGGAAGGGACAAGTTGATCACTATGTAATTCCATGAAGCAGAGCACTTTCTGAGAGGCTGATAGTTCCTCAGCTAGTTGAGAAACTACCTGCATTTTATTGAACCTAAGTGTTAATTACGGTATTGAAAACAGGCCACCACTGGTCCCTATCCTGAGCCAGATGAATCCAGTCCACTCTGTCCCAATCTATTTCTTTAAGATTAATTTTAATGTCTTCCCATTTATGTATGCCTAGGTCTTAAATATCCCACCAAACACATTTACCCAACATAACATTACAGTCTTTGCTAACTAACTGGAACTATTATAACCCAGCAGTGTTCTTCCCCAGTGATACAAGTACATGGAGGAATTAGTAGTGACAGCCACTTATCTGTTACTGCAGCATGAAACCAAGATATGCCACTCATCATATCTTAGTGTTCATTAGTAAGCAAGAAATAATAAATAGCAAATAATACACGCACATGACAATAGGTAAAGCAGCTGCTCACCAATAACAGTAAATCATGTATGTTCAGCAATATTCTCGGGTCCAAATGAATCTTAACACATTTGTGTTGACACAGCAATCAGTACATAAATGGATCATAAAACCCTTCACACATCTCTAGTTAAAAAGTCTGTAATCAAAACTGTGGTGATTTAAAAATAAGTAGTATTATGAGACTCCTAACAATTAGGTTTTCAGAAACATTGTAACATAGGTTAAGTAAATGTGTGGTAGGTGAGAAACAAAACATTAACCAGAGAATACTGTGTTATGTATGAATGTTTCTATGACTGAAATATTGACGGTTTATACACATATACTGTATTCACTGTACACAGTTTTCAGAAAGCATGGGTATCCTGTAATGGCACACATTTAGTAACCCTTCCCCTACCACTGCGGTTATTCCTCGACTTAATAATATTTGTGCACAAACAGGTAGCAAACTGAATAGTCAAGAGGACATACTAACTCAAAGTTTACAAAAAGTGGAAATACAACATCTGTGCCTTAAACCGTCAAAATAATCATGTGACTGAAAGAAGAAATCATACAAAATTATATGTGGGCCTAATTCTGTTTCATATCCATTATAAAATGTTGCCACCTGCAAGCGAGTGGCAAAAATACAGTGTAATGGTGCACTTCATGTTAATGGTGTTGAATCTCCATATTCTAATACCAGAGAGTCAATAACCAGACAAAAGCATGAGAAACCAGCTAGAAGAAAAGTACAAAGTTCAAACCAAACTTTCTAAACAAAATTTCTTTTCTTGTGTCTTTGATCTTGTTAAGTTATTGTATCTTTCTCATCTAATAAACAAACTTTAGTAAATGTTTCCAATAGCTGCCAAATGCAAATTATTGTACAATTGTGAAGTTCCTTCTTACTTCAGATCTAAGGATCAGCTGGTCAGTCTCGGTTTGCTCTCACCATGGCACCTGCTGGATGCAGGACCAAATGATGGAGCCAAGTTATGTTGTTTGTAAGAAAGAACATACTTAAATAAGAAAAAGTTGCCATTTTAATAACTACGTGACCTGTTCTCATATGGATAGGTAAAAAATACTTCATGATTTGAAATCATTGTAACAATGAGTTTTGTATATTCTGAGTGAGTGTGAAATTTAATGTACCTGTGTAAATGTGTATCATGGAAATGAATAAATCTCAAACCTCATCTTTGATGGCATAACCACTGAATATTCATTAAGAAGAAACTGTTTTAATGGTTATTGCAGTGCACACGCTCCTAACAAATTCAAATTTCACGTTAATGTGATATCATATGGATTAATTTTTTAGAACACTAAAAATTATTTGTCAGCAACAATTAAAGGCCGTGACCACACTTAGGAACACAGCTACTGATACCTGTACTTTCTGAATGTAATGCCTCACAAACAGCACAACTATTTCACTGGCTGAGAATAAATCATGACAAACATAATGCCCAATCCTTTATAAAATTGCATTTTTGAACACTGTCTTCTCTCTACAGTGGCATCATACAGTCAATCAAACTCGTCAAAAGTAATTTCGACTAGTAAGCATTCTGTGGGGGCACGCAGTGGCGCACTTGGTTGGCACTGTGCTACAAGCCGGCAGGTAGTGGGTTCGATTCCTGATGGTGTCATTGGAATTTTTCATCGACATAATCCTTCTGGCCGCACTATGGCCCTGGGGTCCATTCAGCCTCTGACAGAAATGAGTACCAGGAATATTTCCTGGAGAATAAAGGTGACCCGTGTGTAGGGCTGACAACCTTACCATCTTCATGTGCCGGCTGTCTTGAAATCTGGGAGCCTCAACCTCCTGGAACCCTAAGGGCCTGTCCAGGCCTGTAATGGCATAGCTCTACCTTTTTTTTAAACATTCTGTGATCAAATTACAATGAACATACTTGAAGCCGACACCGTGAGTCTCCCATTGTTGCTGCTGAATGGGCGAATGGGCACATACTTGTGAGTCATCCTTTATACACATGGACATCTGATTGTGTCCATGCATTGTGAAGTGTGTTCAGCTGAACAAAGACCATTCATCTGAAATTCCTGTGTGAAGTATGCACCACAAGGAAAAAAGTGTTGCCAAGAGCTTTATAAAAAAAGCCCTGCTTCAACAGTGCCATGTAAAAGAAGTACTGTTCTGCGTATTTACAGATTAGTGGAAAAGTTCTGTACTAGGGGTTCAGTGCAGGACATAAAGAAAATACAAAAACTTGGGTCTTTTCCTTTGCTAAGGCATATTTTACCTTAAGTATGAAAGTACAGAGCAAAAATATCAAACAGTGCTGTCACAAAAATCCCACACAGGTCATCAAGTTTCTTTACATGACCTGTAAGTCAGAGTCTGTTGTGCTGTGAATGCATGCAACATCATCAGGCCAAAGTTTTCAAAGAAACAAATCCAAGTCACTTTTTTCAACTAACTCTAACACCATTCTTCAAGGAATTAACAGAACAAGAGAAAATCTAGGATAGTCCACTTTCTTCACAACACTTGAAAGACAAATTCTGAAGAGTAACTGCTGAAATTTGAAGATGAATTCCAGTACTGGGAAATATTTTCTAAAGATGCCAGGCCTGCTCAGAACATGGAGGTCAGCACTTTAACACTCTTCAATGAAACCGTACCACTGCAGGGGACAAGTATGTTCTAAATTCCTGGCAGATGCAGAATTCTTACTTGATAATACTTCCATGACAGGTGCTGTGATCAAGAACACAACAAGAAATACTCCCTACATTAGAATTAAAGTTTCTTTTTTGCTGGGTTTCTTACTGTGTTAACAGACATAATTACACATAATAAATACCATATAAGCATTTGAACACCACAGAAATGTGGCAATGAAGACAGCAGCCTTGTAGAATGAAACATATTAAAACACCATTTTGATGGGGACAACCTAAAACTCGCATAAGATCCAGGAAACATTGTTGTTATGGGAATTTTGGAGGAACTGTAAAAAACATGCATGAAATTGCAGAAAACACAAAATGCAGGAAGGCAAAATCGGTGTTTTACTGTCGTTACTGATGATCCAAAGAAGTTCAATGCCTACTGAAATGTTGGCACGCCGATACAAATCTATGTGGTGTCATACCCCAGAAGACTGGAATCTTCAGTTTGGTAAAATCTTTCTGCCAAAACACAAGTTGTCTTATTACATACGCCATCTTGTACAGCACTATCTCATATGTTGCTATTAGGGACACACTTGCCAATGACAACTGTGATCAGTGCCATTATACACAGTGACACCACATTCACCTACATATGAGACAACCCTGCATATAAGATAACCCCTTCACAGTCTCCAATTTTCAGGAAAATGCTTATAAAGAATGTGTTTAACTTTCTGCATGATTATAAGAAAACCACCCAGTTTTCTGATTATTTATTAAGAAAACCTCTACCTTACATTTTGGTAAATGTGATATCTGACACACAGTTTAATGCATAAATGCAACTAATATTGAAGTGTCTTTTTTGGAAAGAACCCTATACAATAACCATATATCAAATAACTGTGCATTACTCCCTTTGGTGAAGTACAAGGTTACAGAGGAATCATGAACATATATGATAAAGGAAATTGTTACACTAGGAGTCCTTCAATATGGCACTCCTGATAGTTTGGTGCTGAGGAATGTAGGCCCCAAGACCAGATGTTCCATCATCTGTACGTCCATAACTCCCTGTGCATGTACCAATTCTCTGATTTTAGTGTGTGTTATCTGGACATTAATGAGCCCATCAAACTACTACAATAGCTTCAAGAAGTCCAAAGATGAGTAAACAAGGTAATTTTAACAACAAGACAAAAGCAACTTTAACAATTTCTCAGAAACTTGAAACAATTAGGAGGGCTGGAACTGGTGAGTTGAAAGAGAGGTTATGGCTTCATACAACACTGCATCAGCTACCTGTGATACAAAAGGACCAATTATGATGATTTACGGCATCAAGTGAATGTGTGAAGGACTTTTCAAGCAACAAAGAAAGAGCCTAAATTTGTGCAACTTGTGGACAAGGAGTTGCATAAGTCATTTACAGCAATTCATTCCACAGGAAAAGCTGTGATTGGGGCTATGATATTTGAAAAAGCTATGCCTTTTTATGGTCAAATGAAAGTAACTGACAGGGTACATTCTCTCAGGGAAGTAACAAAAAATTACCTGTATGAACTTAGGTCAGTAAAGGTAATGTCCGATAATCTGGCACCTGTCCAGTCCCATGGACAGGTGCCAGATTAAAGGAATTTTACTGTACAATGCAGGTTTGTGAAAGCTGTCATGTTCATTATGTCTAGAGGTCTCACTGCTGGGAACAGTTTTAGACAATGAAAATGACCCCTTTAAAAAACACTGAAACTGGATAGATGGTGCCCAGCTTCATTTATGCCAGTTTTCATTCAACACCTATTACAACACAGACAGTACCTACCAAGGATTTGTTTAGTCAAGCCCTACATCATCACCACTCGCAGCTCTCGGAGCGCCACCAGTACCACCACTGGGAGGGAAGCCACCAGGGAATCCACCACCAAATCCTCCAGGCATTCCACCCCCAAATCCTCCAGGCATTCCACCACCAAACTTTGTGGCCAGCTTCTTTATAACAGCACTGATTTTAGGATTATTCTGGTATTTCATCATGTTAGCTGGATTGGAGGAGATGTCCTGGAAGGCAGCTGCCACTTCTGGATCCTGAGCAAAGAAAAATTCACACACATAAATTATAAATCACCTAGCTGGAAATCCACTACGGCAATCATATGACAAATAAATGACTGGCAATTAGCACATGTACCACAAGTCTCTTTTCTTGCAACAGCCTATTCAATATGTAAACATAGGGAACGCCTACTTTTTAACCTACACCCATTCAAAATTGAATGTGGAAATATCCTCAAGTGTTCCGCAGTGGATATAAATGCATCCGTTCAGACAGACTCACCTACACTTTTTATAACTGCACAGGTTGACATCTGTTAAAAAAACAAAACTGAACAGCCATATTCTAAAGAATACAAAACATTCTTCAGGGTAGCTATAATCAGTGTGACAACAACAAGGCATCAGATGGAGTTATCACATCTAAACAGGTGATTTTGCCAGTCAGATTTAATGACATCTCTTCAATGACCTTCCGCACCTGCTTTTACCCACAGGTTTTTTTGGAGTAAATAAGGTAATTCAAACTGATACTTGTGACTGGCAATTGCTGGGTAAATGCAGCATACAGATTAGCTTTAATGAAGTGCAACACATGGTTAAAATGTTAATGCCACGACAAGAAATGATTCCACTGTCATACCACATACAGAATGATGTAGCTGAAGCAGGATTTCCGCAAGGTTTTCTCAGAAACAAGATTATGATTAAAGCACAAATAAACGGTCTCACATAAAGCCAAAGACTTGCTAAAAACAGAATCTTCACTAAAAGCTCTACTAAACACACCTGACATTAGCCACTGACTGAGTGGCAACTACATGCGATATCACAGAATATTTGCTTAATATTAAATCAGAACATGAAATAAAAGTTGGATGCAGAAAATTAACAGAGAATTGCCAAATTATAACACAGATTAGGACATGTTGCAATAATGAAGCAAGTAATACAGAAAACAATGTGCTTGTTCTTACATACCACCAGAAATGTGGTGCACTATTTATATTTCATCCAAGATCAAAACTCAAATCAATAAAACTATAATTGAATAAATGTGTTGTAAAGTTAAGAACTATACTTCTTAAGAAAGGAAATATGAGTTCTTTTGAATACAAACCAAACTGAAATGCAGGCTGTCAGTGGATGTAATAGATATCATTACAGGTATGTCAACCATAAATATTTATACAAAATTTCATTACTCTTTATTGTTAGAAGTCATTCACATTTACTTAGATCCTTCAGGCACATTATTATTGATTTCTGCAACCACTTGCAATTTAAATGTCACTAACGTCGTCAGCCACATTAGTAAACACATTCTTTTAATTTAACTCTAACTGGCTATTGATGAAGTCATAATGTGAAGCTGGACAATTTCTACCGGTTCCTCATCATGTTGTGATGAAATCCTTGAAATTATAAAAGTGATGAGATCATAGCTTGTATTACCTATTTTGTACACAGTTATGCCACTGTAAGTTGATATAATGAAATCAGCAACCAACTTCATATTTCTACTGATTCTACGTGAGCCTCATTACTACACATTCCTGAGTTTGTAATCGCAATATCTCCTCCCTTATATTCTCAAAGGCTCACAGATGTCAAATTAGTACAGAGAGGGCACAGAGGTACAGTGTCTTCCCATAAGGATCAATACCAAAGGTTCAATATACAGGTGTTTCCACAATATAGGTTAATTACTCCCATTGCATATAGTGCACAAGACAAGAGAAGTAATAGGAATTTCCTCAATTAACACCCTACAACACACTACCAAACCCCATGCTAATAAGGTATACCCTGTGCCCAACTAATGACTGTGGATTGAGATGCACTAATTAACACTGGTACCAATTAACATGAGCTGTCAGACTTAACATCAATGGTGGCTTCTTCAGGAAACCTCCAATGTCATAATTATTGACATGGTCACTATACCCAGTGACTATGCCCATTACACCATTTATTAACAAATATAAGAATTATTAGCTACTGTAAAGTGTACATTGTTGAAAATTTCATAATTGCATGATATTTTAGGTCTCAACAAACCCTGAAAACCTAGTAGTTACTTTATGTTTCACCAGGTTTAACATCCAAAGATTCTACTTTCTGCCCCGAGAGTGCACACAAGTGCTTTGTACGGATCTCAGAACAAACAGCCACAGTCTTCTTCTTGGAGCACTGCACCCCCAGAGATGGGACCACTAGGTTGTCCCGAAACGTCGGTAACAAACTACCATTATACGCTGCATAAAATCTCAGAACAGCGCAGATCTCAGCCACTATTTCCCTACACAGTATTAAATGACTGATTTTTATAACTGAGACAGAGTATGCTTACTGAGCAGTAGGAGCCGAATGTTTGAACATACTGCAGGTTAATTTTAGTCTTTAAAGGGTTACATACATTATTAGAGTAACATGAAATCAAGAGTGCTATGTAGTTTCATTATGAACATTCAGAATCGTATATTGTTAATGTGTACTCTGTACCAAGTGAAAAAATAAATTTTCCACAATTACTCTCGAAGTGACTGAAATGAAAGCAGTTCATCTGATTAGCAGAACACACACACTTTACAAAACGCACCAGCTTGCTGCCAAATTCAGGTGATTCACATGTCTGTGAACTACTACATATGACATGTTATGAAATCAGGTTACATGACCTTCCTCAACCTCCCTGCATGTCCCCGTAAATAAGAAAAAAGTTCTGTCCTCAGATTAAAATGTGACAGAATTACACAGAAAATTAAAAACTAACTAAACTTGATAATAATGCTTTGACTGTATTACTTCACAATGAAATTTTAATCACTGCAATTCTACAGATAGGAATTTCTTTGGCACACATCCTTTCAAACCAGGCATGCATGCTATGTCTCACAGCACACAGTTCTTATGATGTTCACTTCAGTGCATAAAGAACAAAGAATCAAAAGTATGCTTACCTGGAAGGCTTGCATTATCTCTGGGTCATTCAGGAACTGGAAGAAGTCTGCCATACCTGGTCCCCCAGACCCATCTGTATCAGCCTGTGGTCCTGCATTTTTGGCTGCTTTTGCATGTTCCTCTCGTGCTCTGCGAGCCCTCTCCAGCTTCTCCTTCATCTCCTTCTCTGCACGCTTGCGCTCATATTTTCGGCGGTGCTCTTCAAGTTTGCGAGCCTGTAAACAAACGAAAATATAACAATAACAATGTGTAATGTCAAACTTTACAGTTGACTCAGCAGACCAAACCCAATTAAGCCACTGCCACTTCACCATGTGAGATGTGAAGTTCTCACAACAGGGCTGACGAAGACTTCTGCCTTATGGGCTACGACACTGTGTAGACTGGTACACAGGTATAAATGCTTTAGAGGAGCCTGCAGCCATCTTCACAGGAGACTTGAGCAAGGTCCCCTGAAACCACTGGTGAACCCAAAAGGGGAGTGGAGGTTGCTGGGCTGCAGCCCTCCCCAAACCAAAATTTAAAAAATGCCGATTTTGTAGACATGATATTGAAGGTTTTACATGATTTATGCTTCAGCCTAACTCTGCCACTGAAATCAGGTGATGACTAGTAAACTGGAATATTGAAAAACATAATAAAACTTATGAACATGGTAGATTTTTTTCTTTTTCAGTTAGTGTTAGTTTTCCCTGTAACCTAACTAGATGCTGGTTTGGAGATTTTTACATTATTTTCATAACATGGCTGTTATTGTATAGCCTCAGAGTCTCTCCCCCCCCCCTCCAAAGAAAAATTCAGGGTGAGCCTATGCCTGAAACACATACCTACACACGAACCCACACAGCACTACATCACACAAGGCAGACATCATCAGTTCCCACTTGCTTTGAAAACAACCTTGTCAGGTACATGTTGCAGCCAACAGTGAAGATTATCTACAGTGCTTCATGAAAAAGGGGAATCAGAAGCTAATACATGGACAGACACATTATACAGCAGGCCATTTTCAGCAGCATTTAAAATAATGTCACATCACAGTAACAACCAATACAAAAATCACAGAACTTCTAAAAAGCCCACAGAAAAACAAGAACTTCTGAGAAGGGCACACAATCCCCATTTTCTACTGCATTGGCCTCTCGATAAGGAAGATGAGATGGACGGTGCATGTGGCACACATGAGAGAGAAGAAAAATGCATGTATGGTTTTGGTTTGAAAACCTAAGGGACACAGACCACTTGAAAAAGCTAAGTGTAGCAGGATATAATTAAATTAGACCCTAAATAAACAGAATGGAGTTTTCAGGCTCAGGATAGAGGCAATCACTGCGGTCTTCTGAACCTGGTGACAAACTTTTGGGTTCTATAAAATGCAGTGAATTTCTTCACTAGGTGAGGGACTGTTAGCTTTATAAAAAGGACAATGCTTCAAGGAGTTTGTTGGCTACAGCTCTCCAGTCATTACTGCCATTAATGTTACTTTATTCTTATGAAGAACTTATCAGAACTACTCAGGTACAGGTTCTGTCTATTTTAAGTTGTTGCCACGCTTGTTAAACGTCATCTTACAAAAAACAGTTCACACACGATGTGTAAATATGTTTATGATGTGTATCTACAAACCAAATCATATGTATGATCTATATTCCCACACCAAATTTCACATTATACTGGGAGTGGTGTCGGTGAGCCCTTAATAATCATTGTGAATTGTCGACAATGACCATGTTTCAGGATCCCAGATTTAGTGTTGTAGTGTCACTGCTACCCTGTAAGTTCACATATCCACCATGCTGCTATTACTGGCTGCAGGAAATGAGGAGCATGGCAGTGGGATGGCCTCAAATGACATATATTCATGCCAAGCTTCGTAAAAAATCAAGTCAACTCTTTCAGAAGTTGAGAAAACAAAGACAGGCAGGCAGGCAGGCAGGCAGGCAGACAGACAGGCAGACAGACAGTGCTGTGATCTCATACATCTACCATCTTCTCTTAAGCTAAGCAGCTTGTTCATGAAAAAAATCCAGTTCAGCTGTACAATAGTGGATACTCACTGTCTCAAATATATGCAAACAATAAACTGTCCAGCTTTATAATTCACTACTCCACTGCACTGTGTCAATGACGTTATATAGCCTCATATAACCGTGCAACAGAGTAGTGGATTTGTCCATCATAATAAAGCTGTAATAAAACCATATTTTTTGGTGCATTCCATATGAATATTTCACACACTAAAATGTTGTATTTGATTGCACTGAGGAGATTTAAATTGGCAATGGATGTCGTCATGCCCAACAACACAACTGCAAAGCAACTGCAGGATAAGGCAAATCTGAAAATGTTAACACTTCATAACAATTCTGAATCATTCACTCCATATTGGTCACATTCCTCAAAAGCTGTATGAATAATGCAAAAGGTGTATCAGGAATGAAATGTGTTTTGTTTCCTCTACAACTTCTGTTTGAGACACTTTAGCGAGCTATGCTAGAGATGCAAGCAGGAATGCGTGTGGGTCTTCAAGTAACGTGTCTGTTACTGTCATTACGAAAAGCTGAATGTGCCCACAACTTTTAATAACACTTCGCAATATTAAATATTGTAAAAATCCGCTCATCAGGTGTCGAGCTGCTTCAGGAGTACACGAACGGAAGAACATAACTATTTTGACAGGCGCTCCACAGGGAAGAAAAGGCACCTAAAACCACTTTACGTCAATGTTGCAGAAATAAACATGACGCACTCTTATACCAAGGCTATATAACAATATGGTCTATATCTTGCAAATGAATTAAATACGAACTGCGACACCTAACAGCTCTCTTCCACAATGGAGATGTCGTAATGCATGGGTTTCTTCACTACACTACGGCTGGACAACTGAGAAATTGGGGTTCGATTCCTGGCACGGACAGAAACTTCTCTCTAAGCATCCAGACCGGCTCTGGGGCCCACCCACCCTCCGATTCAAGTGGAACCGGTGGCACTTCCTCTGAGACAGAAGGTGAACGCATCATGATGCTGACCTCTCACCTCCATCGCATGCCGAGGACAAAATGCATGGTGATATACCTCCATTTCTCCATACGTCTTCTTCGTGTGGTGACTAGTTAAACATAGGGACAACTTCATCTTTTGATATTTGAGTTCTTACAGCAGTGCCTCTCTTTTGTAATCTGACATCATGTAATATGGTAGAAAGGAGCCAACATTTCAGAGAAACCTGCTGTCTCGGATTTAGCATCTTGTACCCTAAAGATAAGAAGCCAGACTGGGGCAAGAGACGTTTCGCTTCTCTAAAGCCTTCAGTTCAGCTCTGGCACCCACCCACATATTCCATCGGTAGCGGGGCATCATTCCCTGGGGAAGAAAGTGGCAGAGGAGTGAAACTGACCACTCACCTCCATCTAGTACGGAAGTTAAGAATGAGTGGAGTTATACCTCCACTCCCCATATGCCTTCTTTGTGTGCACACAGACAACAACCCTACAGATGGGGGCAGTAGGTTCCTCCAAGACGTCGACACATATCTACCAACCTACTACATACTGTGACATTCCACAACAGTTATATTCAGCTTCACCTTTAACTAATCCGAAGAGCGAGTGTAGTCTGTATAGTGACTAGGCTACGAAATGGAAAGTCTGGGGTTTGAATACCGGTAGAGGCACGCGATATTTCAGTTCTCCAAATGCTCCAGATGGGCTCTGGAGTCCAATCAGTCTCCTGGTTAATAGGTACCGGTCAGGTCCTGAAGTTTAACACTCCATCTAGTATCCAGGTTATGAATGTGTGGAGCTACAACTCTACTCCCTTACATGCCTTCATGGCGTGGATAGAAACAACTTCACCTTCTAAACATAAATTCAGATACCAACAAATGCACTTTTATCTATATAACACTTTTTCACAACACTGCTATACCCGACATGTTTCGGCGCCTATCACGACGCCATCATCAGGGGTTATACCTAGGTCTTCACATAAAATCCGTATGTTTCGTTGTAGGTTTGAACAATATAAACACATACACACTATCAGGAGAATGGGTACACCAATGTCTGACTGCGGTAAAATTGCACAGGGTAAAAATATTGAGAGATGTACGAGTATATATATATCACAGTTATACATCTCTCAATATTTTTACCCTGTGCAATTTTACCGCAGTCAGACATTGGTGTAGCCATTCTCCTGATAGTGTGTACGTGTTTATATTGTTCAAACCTACAACGAAGCATATGGATTTTATGTGAAGACCTAGGTATAACCCCTGATGATGGCGTCGTGATAGGTGCCGAAACATGTCGGGTATAGCAGTGTTGTGAAGAAGCGTAATATAGATAAAAGTGCATCTGTTGGTATCTGAATTTATGCAATAAAAATGCACGGTGAAAACAATGTAAAATCACCTTCTAAACATTTAACTGACACGTTACACAAGCATTCAACGTTACTTTCAGAACTACAGGTAAACTTTGAAGTCATATAATTAAACCTACGCGGGACTACTATACGGAGAGGTGGCTGTATAGTGCGTAACACGTACTTCTTTTTAAGCCTGGGGACTGCCAAAGACAGTTCTACAAGACATTAACATTTTCAAGCGCGAACACAAGACAGGACATACGATGTTACTGCAACACAGAAACAAAAAAGCATGCTGCACTTTATTCGGTCCATTTCAATCGATGTGGCACGAAGTTAACAGGCAACTGAGTGTGTGACATCAGAAGTTAAGTTGGGACTGGTCCAGGTGTATCAACATGCTCAACGGACTAGTCATAAAGCCCTCGTAATGCCACACTTCCTTAGTCTCGGGCACAGTGCTCATTAGATTCACTGCAGGAAATAGACACGTGAAAGGGTTTACTATGCATTTCAGTTTTAAATAGCACGGATGTTACTGCCTGTGTATTTCCATAATAAAAATAACTTTTAAAAACATTTTACATGAAGTTCGTACGGAATGGAGAAAACTTTTTAACGAGGAGGACATGTACGTTCCATCGAGTTAAATATCATAGTACGTGCCACTACGTGGCCCAGCACCATCCCCACAAAAAAAAAAAAGTCAAAAGTAAAGCAATCCCTGTACAGGTCTGGACAGACTCTGAGGGTTCCAGGACGCTGAGGCTCCCAGATTTCAAGACAATCAGCACACGAAGGTGATGGAAGTGGTAGGATTGTCGGCCCTCCGCACCGGCTGCCTCTATCCCCCAGGATATATTCCTGGTACTCATTTCTGTTAGAGGCTGAGTCGACCTCCCAGGGCCATAGTGCGGCCGGAAGGAGTAAGTCAATGAAAAATTCTAATGACAGCACCCGGAATCGAAAACGCAACTTTCCGACTTACAGCGCAGTGCCTCAACCAACAGCGTCACCACCATCTCCACATCCTACGTATCTCCCTTGAGATCAATCTCATTCCTCTGAAGTCTTAAATTCACTTGCATAAGTCTTAAACACTAACTAGTATATAAACTGCGTATTCAATGCACAGAAAAGTATTTAATACTGTTCTGGGAAATTAGCTCTGTGCATTCCAATAGCCACAAAGCCAACCAATCAACCAACTAACACCACAAAGCGGGGTCCTTCCTGCGAAAATGGTTCCTGGCCTAGCCACGGAACTATGAAACTGGAAGCTGCATCACCGTGTCCATAAGACCCCGCAACTTGTCTCTATTCTGCGCCAGATTAATCTAGTCCGTACCCTCCAATCGTATTTAAGACCAACTTTTTACATTATCCTCCCATCTACGCCTAAGTCTTCAAAGAGGTCAATTTCCTTCACGTTTCCGCACCAAAAAGCTGCATGAATTTACCTTCTCTCCAATGCGTTCCACATTCCCTGCCCATCCCATCCTCTTTGATTTGATCGCCAGAATAATATTTGGCTGAGGGCACAAGTTACAGCCACATGAATCACATAAAAATATTCTATGGGCAAAATGGAGGGTTGCTGAATGTTCAAATCAGGTGGTACACATACCACCGTGTTTTAAGAAGGTGAATACCCTCATCTACGCGTCAGTCTCCCAATTAGCCATTTCTCAATCATTTATACGCTACTTTTGTCACCGTGACAGTGTTATTTTCAACATAACACAAACTTTCAACTCAGATTTATCGACAATCAGCCATGTGTCCGTCATTTTACATGTTAACATAATATTCACGCGCTTCTCCACGGCCTCTTTCATCTGTCTTTTCTTCATTCTTGGAGCAAACAAAGCGTAATTTTATTCATCCCACTGCTGCCATCTGGTTATGTTATGTTACATGCTTCCCAAGTATTTCTTCAGGATCAGCCCGTACCTCACAGACAAGTTTCATCCCACCCCTGTCGTAACAATCGCAACCCAGCTGTCAGGTCACTGGTAATCACGACAACCAAAATGTGACTCACTCAACCACACAAACACTAACGGTGATACGGAAATAACCACGTACCAGTAATATGATAGGCTGCCAAAATATTCGCTCGCTACTCCACGGCCTCTTTCACCGTCTGTTCCTTTATTCTTAAGAGCAAATCAAGTGTTAATCTCGTATAATGCAGTGCTACCATCTGGTTACGATATGCTGTAATATATGCTCGATGCTCAAATGTTTCTTCAGCCTCAGCGCACACCTCTCAGAGAACATGGCAACCGGGTGTGACTCACTCACATCAAGGACGTGACTCACTCACACCAAGGGTCTTATGTATAGGGTGATGACTAGAATAAGGCCTGTTAACATGTAACAGGAAATTGTCAAAAACAGATTTCAATTTTCATAATTAAATCTTCTGAAAGATGACGAATATTTTAGTTATCTCACACAGAATAAAAATTAGTTTGGATGCAACTGTTTAAAATTCGGAACTCGGCTTAAACTTGCCCTCTGTATGTTATACCACAAGACGCAGCAGCTATAAGTGACCTATTGAATTTGACGTGCCAGAACACGTAGCAGCTGAGAGTTTATTACTGGTTAGTGGTAATCCCTAACACACTGAAACGTGTAAGTCACAAATGCTGTGATAAGCGTCATTAAACAAACACTGTCTGCAGTTATTGAAAATTTCACACGTTTCTTCTGAAAATGGCAATGGATGCATAAGGATCACACGTTCAAGAAACCTACGTCGTATTATCAGAACCAGTGCAGTAAATGCAATGCATTCATACATAAATACAGGCATTTAAAGTTAATGAGCCCTTTTTAAATGACAGTGTAGAAGCAATGTGCACTTCACGTGCATAATACATGAGCAATAGCTCCTGTCCTGTTAAGGGCCACCACGTACCCACTGCCTGCCTTGGCACGCGCGGGGCCCGATTGCGATCCTTGTGACGGGCCCGTAAAAGTTACTGTGCAGAGCACAAAAAGGACCAACGTTTTGACATATTAACGCCAGTTAGGATTAAAAATTAAAATGGTCCAGATTTATCGTTTTAAAATGTTATTCATGGGCGAACCCCATGAGCGGGGGGTCCGATTGCGTCAAATCCGCCTAAGGCCGGCTCGAATGTTCCTTTCTAGGGTTATTTACTGAGTCTTTATCAAGAGAAAGGGCGCACCCAAGGGGGCGGCTACCGGGCTGCAGCGCCCCCATCCCCCCCAGAAGGGAAATTTAAAAAATATAAATTTTGTAGATATTATGATATCAAAAGTCTTACGTGATTTCCCCCTAGCCGAAATCATTGACTGAAATCGGCTGATGACTAGTGCATTAGAATTTTGACAAACAAATTAATAAAATTAAAAAAACAGAAGATGCGACACTGTGACTGAGTCATGAAACATGTAGTCATATTCGTATGTATATACCTACAGTTGCAGACAGTGTTATGTTGTACTTACAACGTGATTTTTATAACACAATTTTTAAAATCATACACAAATAATATACAGCCCCGGGGTCAGCACCCCCCCCCCTTCCCAAGGAAAAAATTCTGGATGCGCACCTGATCAAGAGCATGGGTATGACCTGGAATATCAGAATATTAACAAGAAAAAAAGAAACTGAAAGCAAAAGATCCAAGATCTGTTTTGCGGCACTGCCCAAACATCTGCTGCGACATATTCACAAAACGACAAGCCTGTCTTAAAGTGACTGAATCTTGGCTACAATTCGCACCCAGTAACTAATTAATAAGAAGCAGGAGTGACAACTGCGACACTGTGACGTCTGGAGTGCTGACACATTATTGAGCTTACAGCGACAGAAAACTCATGGCAAGCTTTTCTTCGGCCGGGGTTCGAACACAACACCTCCAGACTACTTGTCCAAGTCACTTGTTACACCACCAAATTCGATAAAGAACTTCACGATCGAGTGTCTGATTTGTACTCAGTAGGTCCAAGGTTCAAATATCTGTTCGAAGACCGGCGACCCTGATCTTTATGATTTTCCTAATGCCCTCCAGGCTAGATGGGGTCGACTCAGACTCTAACAGAAATGAGTACCAGGAATATTTCCTGGGGGTAAAGGCGGCCGGTGCGTACGGCTGACAACCTTACCACCTTCATGTGCCGACTGTCTAAAAATCTGGGACCATCAACTTCCTGGATGCCTAAGGACCTGTCCAGGCCTGCAATGGGATTGCTTTACCTTTACCTTTGCCTCCAGGCCAGAGCCCGGTCAGTAGGTCTAACTCAAGTTACACCAGGCTGGTTCCTTCCTCATCCTTTCCAATCCATTATCGACTACTCATCCAATCACTCGACACTAAATATCCGAGCTAATGGCAACGTTGTTAAATTACCCACAGATAAATACACCTAAGTTCATTAGCTATGAAACGGACACCAACTGGATTCGAACTTGGGGAAGCGGCAGCAAAAGGCCTCACGCGGCGACGTACAGCTGATCCGCGAGGAGGCAGTCTGCCACGGGCCCGCGTGCCTTATAAGGGTGGGGCGATCGGACCGGGCTAAATATAAAGACAGAGAGAGTCGGGCCCCGTCGGCAACTACACAGGCGCTAATGCCTTCTGACTGACTTGGCACTTGCTATGAGGGGTACACAAACCTGCAGCTAAGGATGCCAATCGGTACCGGCGTCATGCAACCTAATTACAGCGTAACGGCAATAAAGTTCCCTTGCAGTTAATGTCATGTCGTTCATGCAATTAAATAACAACATATTTGATGAGCTTGACATGCAGCACACAGGGGGACAATGAGACACACAGAAATGTTCGTAGAACTCAAGAGGACAGCGCACTTGGGAAGTATTGGTGCACATTGGGAGGGTAAGATTAGGTTGCTCCTACGTGCGATGGAGCATCACGACACGAAGACATGTGGGGAACTGGACAAAAACTCGACAAATTCTTAATGTTGGTTTTCGATAGAGATAAGTAGATAACCTCACTCCTCCGTTGCTTTACTCCGGAAATCAGCTTCTGATACCCACAGAGGCTCGGCGGGCCCCAGATCCAGTTTGGACCCAGCGATGAAAGAAAAATATCTCTGACCCTCACCACAATCGAACGCCGATTTCTCAATCGTCCACCCCGTAGCGTATTCACTATACTGACTGACCTGTACCGAAATAAAAGGTAAAGTCAAGTTTTCCCTGTCCACGCCATGAGAGCATACAGGCGGAGGAGCGGTATAGCTCCACTCATTCTTAATCTCGGCGAAGACCTACTGAAATGCATCTTGTAGAGATAAGGCCCAGAATGAAACGAACTGGCTTATGGTAATGTCCAGTGGTTAGCTCTGTAAACACACTGTTAAATTTAAAGGCTTCACAACCTCGAGGAGTTTCTTGACCAACTGAGCAACCATCAGCTTCTCAAGAAACAAACAAAAAACTTCCACACCTACGCCATTACATACAGTGACGAGCCGTCAGCTTCACGTTCCGGCTACTTTAACCTCTAAATAATTTGTATGCATAATATTTAATAATTAAATTCCTACTCACAGAAAACACTCACATCACTATGACAGTGAAGTATTCCTGGATGTAAAACCGTGCTGTCTGGGAGGTATATACAGTTCCGACATTTCGAAGGAACACGATGTCTCGCCCGCCTTGAAAATAAAAACAACAGGTTTCTCCGAAACGTCGCTGACCATTTACCCAACTACACGGAGTGATATGCCAGAAGGCAGTAATCTTAACAATGCGTCTCCACTACAAACACCAATCGGTCAGCCATAATGTTATTTCGGGAAAGAGTCTTTTATTGTGAAATCGCACGAAACATATAAATATACAGCGCGGGCAAACTGCGGAGCTTCGGATGTCAGAAAAGGTGGTTAGTTACCAGTGCGCATAAGAGGGTTCAATAAAGGCAACGGAGTGCATCTGTGGTCCCCAGAACTGCTCTGTAGCTGCTACACACCTTTCGACACATGTCAACGGTAAAATCTTCATAAAAATACCAGCCCTAAGAGAATATCTCCAAAATTCATTCACACATTAGGCTAAAAGACCCATATATGTCTACATTTATGGCTCTATCATGTTAAATGCATTCAACGTCCGAAACTGAAAGACGTGACACGTAACATTCTGAAATATGAGGGAAGGGCGGACATTTCATACGCCCATTTTACAGTCCAATTTAAAATTTTTGGCGCATTCGCAACAATTCCTTTTTGCACAGATGCGCGTATCAGATTTGGAATACACGAAAGAGCTCAAGAACTGCAGAACGGATATCTGTGCGACTTGACACTGGGGAATTTTACTAAAATACATCTCACCAGTTTCGGTTAGAATTGGATAAAAGCAATGCATCCTTATACGAGAGTTTAGAAGCGTTTTTAGTTTTTCGCAGAGGACTCCGCTTTTAAGATCTTCGCTCTTCTGGGATGTTACGCACACGTATATTTGTAGTTACCGACGTTTCGGGACAACATATGGGTCCCATCTTCACGGGTCAATCAGTCCAAGAAGAATGCTGGAAACGCCCGAAGATGGAACCCACAGGATGTCCCGAAACGTCCGTAACTAACTACCTATCTACGCTATGTAACATGCCAGAAGAGCGAAGATCTCATTAACACCGCGGCGGAAGCCTGAGATTCCCTTCTTCTCGGATATGGCGTTGCGTCAGAGGCTAATTGGACCCCTGCGTTTGAAGGCAATGTACCGCCCTCATTTTCAGGGGTCGATAGGTCCTAGAAGAACCTCCCTACCCGTGCAGGTGAGATACAACATTACCCTGAAACGCGGGGATTCGCTTATCCCCTGGCGCAACCTCCCACCCCAGGAGCACGCAATCCTCCGGATTTAAAAATGTTCGGAATCAAAGCTCCAGAAAAATGAAGCACACATTTTATGTCCAACATGTACAATTCTCCGCATTTAAGCCTACTGCAATTTTCCACACAATTAAACAAAGGCGGTGAACGTCCCTGAATTCTTACCTACGCGTAAACTTCCGGTCAACAATGGTCAACAAACCTCCGTCCTTCCTGAATGTGTAAGTCTGTAAGTATATACAGTCGAACCCGGTTATAACGTCAAGAAAGGGACTGAATATTTTATGTCGTTATAAACAAGTGTCGTTATAACCGAGGAGTATAATGTTATGGTTAATAGTGACGAATTAATTGGTACTGCAGAATATCTGACGCTATAGACGAGGTGTCGCATAAACCGATGTCGTTATAACCGGGTTCGACTGCAAATGTACTTTTAACGAAGAAATTAATATAAATTGAATACAAAATACAGCCTACAAAAATGTAAACAGTGTTTCTTTCAACAGGATTAGACAAACGGGTGCGAATACACTACACCTGTTACCCTATGCGCACCTTTCTTATTTCTTGACAGCTGCGCTCTTCTGGGGTATTATGCAGCATCGACTACCACTCGACGCTACGTAACACCCCAGAAGAGCGCAGATATTATCAACATCGCGGCGGAAGCCTGAAATCAAGGATTGCTTATTTCTTGTTAATTGCATCTGTTATCCGTAGTTTGTGTTACTCCCCTTACTACTTTCGTGTGAAAGCTCTGTGTTTACGCTCCACTCGCCTTAACCCGCGTCCACACTACTCGTGTTTGGGCTCGTGCTCGTGCACCAATTTGTGTGCCTCCGTAATTACGGATTGTTTCACGGGCCCTAGCCCAAGCACCGCCATCAACCGCGGGGGGCTCCTCACAGACACGGTACTTAAAACGAGAGGCCCGCCAAGGCGCACGTTGCTTCGATGTTTCAATCCACCGAACGAGCAGTTTGTACCACTCAGTGTCACGAGCGCGGCCGTAAGTATGAGAAATCTGGACGCGCACCTTTACAATGGCCGATCCCAGTGGCCGCGCGGTCTAAGGCGTAGGTCTGCGGCCGAGCGCTTGCTGGGATCGTGGGTTCGAATCCCACCGGGGGCATGGATGTTTGTCTCTTGTGAGTGTTTGTGTTGTCAGGTAGAGGTCTTTGCGACGGGCCGATCCCTCGTCCAGAGGAGTCCTACCGACTGTGGTGTGTGTTTGAGTGTGATCAAGTGCAAATAAACAACCTCGACACGTACTGTGAGAAGGTAGAAGGGGTAAGGACTACGAAACGAAACCTTTACAAGGGCCAGAGTGGTGCTTTTCTCTCCTGTGTGTCCATATCTTCAAAGGCACAATGATAAACACCTAGCGTATACGGTCACGATTCATTCTCTTAGCAAGAGTGGCCCACAACAATGAATGTAAACGGGCAGCTCTTGTGTATAAGGACACATGTACTGCAATTTCTGGGTGGAAACGGCTATGAAAACGCCCACGCAGAATACAACCCACACCATGACAACACATGCAGACACTTGGCTTCAGAAACACACACACAGCTCTCAATCCGACAGCTTTTATATCTAGGCTACACTTAAAGAACAGTATGTAAATCTCGTTACCAGCTGGTAATAAACAGGAGCCACAATTGAAATCACGGTCTAACCAGCAATTCTAAGAATAGCTGTAAGACGCCCACTTTTCTTTAAAATGCTCCATCTGAATGGAGGTCGGGCGAACTAAATAGGACCCATAAACAAGACGATTAAACCCGTGCCGTATTCTGGGGCATGATGCATTACAGTCTGGTAAAAATGTACGAGTATTATCGTTTCAGGGGGACCTGGTGCAACCATTTTGAACAAAACAAGCAAAATTCATAGTTCAACAGCACAATAATGCACAATATCGAATTCCAAGAACGTCTGTCAAACGATCGATGTGATAATTGTATACAGACGTAAATGCCTCATCTGTAAAGGAGGCTTTGTACACGGTCAGTACGGCTAAAAATCCAGTTTTATTCTACAATCTGGTTGCGACAGATATGTACAAAGATTTCTGTCTACTGGAATATGACGCCGTGTAATCTGGTACAAGTGTACTGCCGACATCAGTATGGTAGATAAATACGGAGGCAGCAGAATTCTCTGATATTTCGTCACGCTTCTAGCAGGTTACACGCCGTCATATCTTACAATAATCACAGTCACCGCCGGCTAAACCTGAAATCTTACATTAACACTTAAGTTAACCGGGTTCCCCCCACATTCACTTTCAGTCTTACCGGCACCTCACGCAGTTTCTACGTCCCTGGACAAACGAATTTTGACAAAATCTGGTACAACCAGATCAAATTAGGAGCCTGGGTAGCTCATTCGGTATAGTGACGAGGCTACGGGCTGCGCGACCCGCGGTACATATGGGTCCCAACAGCAGCAAGAGTTCTTCTTCTTCTTCTTCTTCTTCTTCTTCTTCTTCTCCTCCTCCTCCTCCTCCTCCTCCTCCTCCTCCAAAACGTCTAGACCGGTTCTGCGGCCCACCCTGCCTCCTGTGCAATGAGGACCACAGACTCTTTCCTCGCGGGTAAAGCGGCCGGGGCGCCATGCTCACCACTCATCTCCATGTAGTGCCAAGGTTAAGAATAAGTGGAACTACATCTCCACTCCCCGTAAACACCTTCGTGGCGTGTGTGTAGAAAAACCTTTACCTTTACAAAATCATATTCGAACTTACTTTATTAAAGACGCGCTGGATTAAAAAATGTGGGCACCAACTCTATTTAATAAGGCGCAAGTTTTGGGGCCCTTCGCCGTTTTCCACAGTCTTCCTGAATCGTACAGTGGAAGAGATTACAATCGTTTTTCCCTCCACGCTTCGATCCTACACGGACTACGTGCTGATGTGACGTAGTCAGGCTAAGAAATACATTTAAAAACAATATAAACACAAGGTGCACGGGTCTTTCATTCGCCCTAAGGTCAAGACACTGACCGTCCAATCAGTGGCGTAGCTAGGTTTTTTTTGCGCCCGGGACGAGCAATCACAATGACCGCGTGTAACTAAAATTATACACTTAAAAATCAAAATCGCTTATTGAATTTTTTATTTGGCTCCACAATTTACAATTTGATGAGAGCAGAAAGTCACTTTTTAAAAATACTCATTTTTCCGTCGCTTGGGCTCTTCTGCCCAGTGCGACTGCCAACTCGCCCCTCCCCCCTTGTCCACAGTAACGGAATGACCAGTGCCCGCGTTATGCCGTCCGCCCGTACAATGGGGCTGTGTGGTGTTGATTGTAGGGAATGACCATGACGATGCATACCGTCTCACAGTCTCCGCACGAGACCTACTCCTCAACAGCGCATGCGCACGCCAGCCAAAATGTTACCACACGCCCGTAACTTCCTACGATTAAATCTGTGTTTTATATAACTGTCAGGAATGACTGGTGTATTAATATACTGAAAGCCAGAATTCAGAAGTCTGCAAATCGTGTCGTATGCTTATAAATTCCACAAGACAGGATGACGCGATGACGCTTTAGCAAGATTAACGCAAGCACAACGAAGCCGAGCGCGCCAGTGTCTTATTTTACACCCATATAACCCGGCCTGGCACTACGTGACCAGTAGGCAATAGCCCTGGGTAGCTCAAGCGGCATAGTGACCAGGCCGCGGGCTGGACGATAGAGGAACAGGTGTTCGATTCCCAGCAAGGATACTGGGGACTCTTCCCCGCGAGTAAAGCCGACCACTCACCTCCAACTAGTGCAGAGGTTAGGAAAGCGTGGAGCATACATCCACCCTATATACCTTCATGGCGTGGCGTTTAATGGTGCACAGTAACAAATGTACTTTACCTTTAACAGAATGCCATAATTTGCTATTTGGATCCTCGTCGCTCACTTAAAGACTTGAGGAGCCCCACAGAAACTTAAGTGAAAATATTTTCACGAGAATTATATAATTTCTTTTCTTTACGTGGATACGATTATTTAACGACACTGTATAACTGTAAAAGACATAAGTCGGTTAACATTTTAAAGCCTAGTGGTAACTTTACGTACCACCAGGTTTAACATTCACAAATTCTACGTGGTGCCCACATTGCATTTATGTGTTCTGCATGGATCTCAGAACAAACAGCGACTTTTGCCTTATAAAACATTAAGAGACTGGTTTTTATAACCGAAGTGGAGAGTGTTTACAGCGCCGTACGAACTCGGTCCCTATATAAAAAACAGATATGCTTCGTCTTTAAGGGGTTAAGGTAGAAAGATGGTCAGTAGGCCTACCTTAGGATTTTGAAGGAAGGGGCCGTGGCCCATTTTAACATATTCGTCTACAGAGATTGCAAAACCCCATCTTCATGTAGATCGAACATCAGGGAGGATGGATAGCACTCTTGTTTCATATGATGAAGGGCTCGGGTTCAAATATTTGCGCCGGGCCGGATTATCAGGACTCGCTTTTCATGGTTTATATCAGGCACTCCAGAATACCGACATAGTACTGAAAATTATTAGTTACTTCCACGCGTTTTCAAATTCATCTGTCACTAATTTGCCTTCATTCGACGCTGTAAAATCCGAGTCACCGACAGGGTCGTTAAAAAAACAACACAGGCCATGTACATATAACGCAACATTGAGGAGCGTTCGCGTAACCACTGTTACTGTTGAAAAGCAATATGTATTACATACTGAGTGTCTGTAGCCTTTGGTAGACAGCATGCAAATCGCATGCGCCGCGTTATATTGTCATATGTGGCCTGTCTGGCTGTACCATATTTTTCCACATTATTTCTTAAAGGGCACTATTTTTCGGAAGAAAAAATCTATTGACCATAAAATGCGTTTTGATTCTCTCTACAACTTTTGTCTGAAACATTTCTCATACTAAGAAGAATTGAGTAAGATATTATCATAAATGTACATAAGTCTTCATGTAAAGTGCCCGTTATTATTCTCAGATTTAACGAAACTTGAATTTTCTCAACAGACTTTCGAAGGATAGTCAAATATCAAATGTCATGAAAATCCATCCAGTGGGAACAGAGTTGTTCCATGCGGACGGACAGACAGATATGATGCAGCCAATAGTCGCTTACCGCAATTTTGCGAAAGGGCCTAATAAAATCCGTCCTCTAGCCCGGCTGAACGGAATAGAAGCCTGCTGCGCATTGGCTTTTAAGCCGGTGAGCTGTTCTAACAGAATGCAAGGTCAGAGCGTTTGGCCTACTGATATGCAGTGAGTCACCCGTCTAGGCACGCACGATTTCCGTGACGGGCCTGTCGTTTTCCCTTACAGCCTCAAAGATCAGTAACTTATTATCCCGACACATCGCGACGGACCTCCGATCCGGAATTCAAATTAGTGGCCGTTCTGAAACGAAACTACTTTTACGTTCTCTGGCTACAATGTCGGAAGTTTGGAATACTTCATGGGTGAAAAGTGTTTTAACGCTAAAATAACTGAATTAATTTTAAGTTCACTTCGACATGTAAGCTCTACACTAAATATCGTGAAACATATTACAGTTCCATTCTAATCACTCCGCCAGAAACATAATTTTGCAGGGGCACGTTGATGAGGCTTTGCCTCCTATTTCTTTAACCCTTTAAAGACGAAGCGTGTCTGTTTTATATAAGGACTCAGTGCGTACCGCGCTGTAAACACTCTCCACTTCGGTTATAAAAACCAATCTCTTAATGTTTTATAAGGCAAAAGTTGCTGTTTGTTCTGAGATCCGTACAAAACACATAAACGCAATGTGGGCACCACGTAGAATTTTTTAATGTTAAACCTGGTGGTACGTAAAGTTACCGCTAGGCTTTAAAAGGTTAATATACTCGCACACGAAATCGTTTTTCGATGCAGCGAAATGCAAAACAAAATTCATGAAAATGTTACGTGAAATGCATAATACGTTCTCTGTACTGAAGAACACTACTGGGTGCATTCTAAGACTTCGACACTGAATGGGAAGGAGTATTTGGCTTCACGCTATCCGGTACACAGAGCTGGTTTAGTCGTGGTGGTATCACAGGAATCCTGCCACTTCGTCTTACGCACTGCAAACAGAACACACGTACAGACACGAACAAGATGTTTCATTGATATGAATCTCCGGTCTTTATAGCCCAAACCGACGACGACTCCACGGCTGACAACATAGGAAAATGACTAGTAGGAACTTGCAGCTAAAAGAGCTACCGGACGCAGAAAATAAACGAGTCTGATCGTTTTTGACTCAGGAAGTGTCTTGAATATATACTGGCTGTCTGGCGTCTTGCAGATCCAAATAAAAGAGAGTTGTGTGGGGCAAGTAGAAAACAAGGCACGCCATCGTGAAGAACTCATTCCTGGGGGTTAGGAGCGACACAAGTTTAGGATGCTGCATTGACAGGGGTCCAAAGTGTCAGAACGCGACTCAGCTCTTGTTACTGCCTGCTTTCCCCAAGTCATAAAAATAAGGAGATCCGGGTACAATCCTTAAAACCGAGGGTCCTACTGCACAGTGTGCAATTCCTACTAGCTTCCATTGTTATTGATGTTATATTTTGCTAACCTCAGCTTACAGTACACAACACCAAAAGGCAGTCACGTGATAGGTTTACCTTGCTGAACAGAACATGCACTACTGTAAAATTACACACAAACACACCAACCCGCGCACAAGTTACAATACAATCTTAGTGAAAGATGTCAGCTTTCAACCCGACATGTTTCGGTGCTCTGTGGTACCATTATCAGAGTTAAAAATACAGACATAAAACACTGAGCGTCGATACACCAGATCGTCGGATGCAGCCATGGTCGAAGCAATGTCACTTCAATTTCCGGACTTTCTTGATGAAAATGAACTAATGTCTTATATTCCAAATAAAAGCACCGTTAAGACACAAACTGCAGTTAAAATGATAGGGACAAAAACAAAGTCACTGCTCTTAAATATTCACGCTGACTGTCAATATCAGTCACTGACATCAGATGCAGGATGTTGATCCATTTTTAAACAGCAGACTTCTGGTTATGGAATGTGAGCATCAGTATTTCGTTATGGCAAATGGTGGCGTCGTCCGTAACTTCTGTTAGGTGTTTAGAAGTAGGAAACACGATATTCACTCAATATTCAATTAAATTCAACGTCCGTGCGGAACAGCTTCTGCTCTAGTGAATGCTGGTACAATGCGACAGTCACAGTGGCATCAGACGATGAATTACCTAAATCCAAGCTTCCTTCTTGGAAAGCTAATATATCGTTAGCGAACCAAAAAGCACCTCATGTTGACAACAGCCAGCCTGTTGTCCCTATGGTGGGCCAGAAGAAGCCAGTCCAAGTCCTTTCAACATGTTTCTCCAAAATCCGCTTTAAAGCTATCCTCCATCCATGCCTAGGTTTTCCAAGCGGTTCTTTCCTACAAGTTTCCAAACCAAAGCACTGTATGCATTTCTTTTCTCCTCCATACGTACCACGTGATTCGCCCATCTCATCCTCCTTCATCTGACCCCCTAATAATATCTGGTGACATCCTCCATCTGATCCTCCTAATAATATCTGGTGACATCCTCCTTCATCTGATCCCTCTAATAATATCTGATGACATCCTCCATCTGATCCTCCTAATAATATCTGGTGACATCCTCTTTCATCTGATGCCCCTAATAATATCTGAGGACATCCTCCTTCATCTGATCCCCCTAATAATATCTGATGACATCCTCCTTCATCTGATCCCCCTAATAATATCTGGTGACATCCTCCTTCATCTGATCCCCATAATAATATCTGGTGACATCCTCCTTCATCTGATCCCCCTAATAATATCTGGTGACGAATCCAAACCATGAAGCTACTAATTATGCAGTCTTCTCCAGCCTTGTGTCACTTGTTCCCTGCTAGCTCTAAACACCTTCCACATTACAGACCCCGAACTCTCTCAGCCTGTGTTCACCCCTTAATGTGAGAAAAGGCACACGGTCAAGGTCTCATTATGGCACTCTCCTGTCAAGACTACGGAATAACAACAAAGGTAACCAGTAATATGGCTGACATTCGCTCCAAGCCCCTCCAGCACACCGCCCCGCACCCTTGTCCATTCAAATACGCCCACTCTGGTTCCGTTGACGTCGACTCAAAATAAATACCCAAGCAGTGCAGAACAGAACTCATAAAGCCTACTTTCCTGGTACTCAACGTTCTAGCTAAACAAATTATCACTCTGTTATCATCATCATCATCACCACCACCACCACCACCACCACCACCACCACCACCACTTTATATTACTTTATTAAAACAACTTATTAAGAACAAATTCTATGCATGTTAAATTTATCGGACAGATATCGTGGAACTAATCCAAACTTTTCGCACCACCCCCAACTCTTCACTTGAAACAATATATTTCATCATAGGCCAAATTTGTTCGAATGTTTGTAATCTGTCCCTATTTTTTTCATCGCCATCAAATAAAAGGATAAATGTTTGTATGTCATCGGTGTTGTCAGTTACCATTCTATCAAAACACTATCACAATAAAGTTGAATATTTTTCCCAAAGTTTACTACCATAACCATTCCAGGGTCCTAATGCAAGTGATGCCCGTGTCGCTTGCGCATTACAAGTTCGCGCGTCAGCCATGTTATCATTACTCGCTGTAGGAAATTAAAAGGTATAGTGGCGTTCAAGTGGTCTCCAATGTTAAGGCGCTTTTACCGAGTTTCGTGAAAATCGGTTAAGTGGCTCGAAAACCGAAACGAGAGGCACACAGACAGACAGACACAGCACAGTGATCTCCAAACCGAAACGAGAGGCACACAGACAGACAGACAGACAGACACAGCACAGTGATCTCCAAACCGAAACGAGAGGCACACAGACAGACAGACACAGCACAGTGATCTCCAAAAGCCTACATTTTTAAGGAAGAGAAAAAAGCTAATAAGATACAGACGTTCCAGCACTTGGCAAAGCGGCTGAAATGTTTAAGATTAAATGACGCTATACGAAGCATCACGAGAGAAGAACTGATTCTAAACAGTTGACCTGTCTAGGGTTAAATTTCCATTGAACGGTCGAAATAACGCCATGTCTGAGGCGGCGAGTCGCCGGCCTTTCACCGCGGAGACACAATTCGATCTCCGGCCAATCCATGTGGGAACTGTGGTAAACAAAGTGGCAATGAGCAAGTTTCTTCTGCGAGTACTTTGGTTTTCCCCTGTCAGAATCATTCTACCAGTGCTACAAACACGTATTTCATTCATCTACAACAGACGCCATACAATTTTAGTAACCGACAGCGTCTTTAAATAAACACTTCTCACTGGAGCGAATATTACTAATAGATTAGCCATGCACAGGCGGCAACTGTCTCATCACCCGTGTCATGCCGTGTAGTCTGAACAAATCTATCAGCGTGTTAACGTAATGGCCAAATTAATATCAAACTTACGCAACTGTATCAGGTAAAAGGCGCGGCAATCCACCCTCGAGGCCGGTGTGCTCTGTCTGATGTTCAGTTTATAGTTAGAATATATATGTCGTTTCGGGAGTTGCACTTCATTCCTTGCTAAGGCGACCTGTTGCACGTATAATCCAACCACAAAGCCAGTGTGCACTGTGTGATGTTCAGTTTATACGTTAGGCTACATACGTCGTTTCGGGAGTTGCACTTCATCTCATGTTAAGTAGAGCTGTTGCAAGTATACCGACAGACACGTTTAAAGTTTGTATTTTATGAACCACTTCTTAGCACAGTACAGCTCTGATACTTCTATCATGACCTTGCCTATTCGAAAACATTCGTGAACTGTAAACCGTTACCATGCACTCTCCTTAGTGAGAAGTGTTCATAACATCAAAGCCTGACACTGACCCAGTCTTCACACTGCTAACGACTAGGCGTATTTAGTATTTCCAGCACTGCTGCCCTGCATGCCATATGAAATGCCTGTTGGTACTAATTAACTCAGCACCGTACTTTAAGTCGCATTTCTGAGCTTTTTACGTTATTTTCTTCGACGAGTAACATGAATTTCCAGTTTAAGTCGCTTTCAACTACAGAAGGAACCCAGGACGTTACACTCTTGAAATAAATGCTAGGCCCAATATCTACGGTTTTTTTTTTTGTGGAGAAGGGCGCCGCATCAGAAGCAACGGACGCACCGCAGTCTTAAGGCTTATTGTGCAACCCTGTTTCGAAGATGAAGAGAATGATCATGTTATTTTTCATTTTTTTCCAATTAACGGAGCACTGGTGGAATGAAACTGACAGGGGAAAACCGAAAGACTCAGGGACAAACCTGTCCCAGTGTCACTTTGTCCACCACAAATCCCGTATTGTGTTTTCTGTCTGTGTAGCAGGGACTGAATCTTCAAAATATTATTTACATGGACTTGGGGACTGAAAAGGACTGTCATTCACAATGGACCTCGGGTCCGTCCAGCCTCGGTTTCAGTGGGCCCCGGGAGAGAAGCTGCCGAAAGAAGAAACTGACCATTCACCTCGTTATTTAAGAGAGATTAAGAATGTATGGAACTTTACCTCTACTTCCGCCTACGCCTCCATGGCTACACAAAGGCTACTTCATCATTTAATATTAAGTCCAACAAGACAGTACATTACACTGCAACTATGCCCTGCACCACCCACGGACCTGAGAGGGTGACCCGAGAGGAGTGCATCAGTACTCGGACGGAGGAGAAAGGGGGGGGGGGGGGGGGAAGAGACGTCGCAGGTGAGTGGTGGGGGTGTGCCCGTGACTGAGGGATGCTCGGATGTGAATCCAGTTCGTATGCTGCTTGTGTTGCTTGCTGGTTTAATGTCGTGGTGGTGGTGTGCTGTGGTGCGAACGTGTGTGTGAAGTGGTGTGCTGGATTATAAAAACCCACCCGCTGCCTACCATCGATTCATCTTCGTCCCCCTCCAGGATTAATAACAAGAGGGGGGCCATGGCTCTGTCAACATGGGGCATATTCCGGTTCCTACTTTTCTTCTCCATGGGATTCCTTGTTTTAGGAACACTGCAAGGTAAAGTGATGGCCAAGAAATTCGCTTACATGAATCAGCCCCTAATTTTCGGTGTGGTGATTTGCTGTTGAACCAGCCATATCTTGATGGTGCCCCTCAGGTCCTTCTCGGTTCATGACAACCTTATACAACGTCAGTAGCAGATACAACTATGTTAACATAAATCATATCTGGGTAAATCCGCTGCCGACGTTAGCAATGAAGTGTCTCCCGGCTGTCCTCAAATAGCGCAGCTGGGGCTGCTCACAAGTTCTGAGAACTGCCACAATCATAAATGCGTTTAAAATTCACTTTTTATACCAACTAGCCGATAGGGACAGGTGGCGGGCTCTTGTGAATGCGGTAATGTACCTCCGGGTTCCACAAAATGCGAGGAATTTCTTGACTAGCTGAGAAACTGTTAGCTTCTCAAGAAGGCCTCTGCTTCATGGAGTTAGTTACCAACTAGCCTTGATTCCAGTCGCAGCTATAACAAATAAAATTTTGTTAAATACTCTTAAGTTTATTTAGTAAGGAGACTTGATGACGACAGAACTGAAAGTTAATACAAACGGCCCCAGACGCACTGACAGGACAGCGCGTTTGAATTTATTAACGAACTTCTGAATATCCGTTTTAATAAATTCCGGAACTGTACACGTTACACAACGTCCGTAGGCTTGTAAAATAATATCTACACTACAAAGTTCTTGTAACATGAAGACGCAATCGCATCCAATTTTGAAATGGTTGAACTTTCCAAAATATATTTTAGTATCCACCTATAAAACTTCGCAAGCGAACAGCCGGGGTCTAAATTAAGCCTGAACCCTCCCTCCAGCTGAAAATACCGCAGCTAGCTAGCCGTGCGCCCCGCACAAGATTGACACACATTATAAATCCTGTTCACACCTAACACCGAACAATACTGTGCGGGTTAGTAATACGCTGCGATTTATAACGAGCAGGTCTGTTTCGACGCCACGACCTTGCAACGAGCCGAAAAATGTGGTTCAGATATAACCGTCACCTACACACAAGCCCCATTCTGCTGGAAACAGTGGCCCTCTGGAGGTAAGGGAAAGAACTGAGGTACCTAGCGCAATCATCCGGTGGGCATGTGTCCGTGATAAGCAAAAATAACACCAGAAACCAACAGCAGTGCGTGGGAAGCGAATATCACAAGTCAGACCAACAAAGAAAGTAGAAGTGATGAATAATAAATGACATCCTACATGTAACAAATAAGTCAACACTTTCAAACCGAAACAGGTTCACATAACGGTGCCAACGGCTGTTTTACCGTGTTACCTGCTTAGGCCGATGTAATACTGCCAGGTTCAAGTTAATAAATCATTACGCAGGGTACTGGTCGCATCGAACGCTCCACCCTACATGTAATAAATAAGTCATCACTTTCAGACCGAAAAAAGTTCACACGATGGTGCCAACGGCTGTTTTGCCGTGTTACCTGCTTAGGCCGATGTGGTAATACTGTCAGGGTCAATCACTACGCAGGGTACTGGTCGAATCGGGGACTACTCAAGAATGAAAGAGTCCCGCATTACTGATTTTCTTGACGTCATTCTAATCACTTCAACCAGTGACAATATTTCGCTCTTTTACAGGGATCTGCCACACTAAGATCCAGTGGCATAGAACACTGACAATCTTATTAAAATGGTTTGAAGTACAAACGCTGTGTACTCTGATAGGTAAAAGGTAAAGTACAGTTCACCCTGGAACAGGCCATGAAGGCCCAGAGGGGGAGTAGATTTATAACTCTACTCTTTCTTTAACCTCGACACTAGATGGGGATGGCTGGTTAATGCCACGCCCCCGGGAAAGAGAGCCGGTACCCACTGTACAGAAGGCTGGGTGGGCCCCAAGGCCGGTCTGGACGGCTGCCAAAAATCTCGTCCCCACCGGGATTCGATCCCCGGACCGACCAGGCCGTAGGATAGGCAGGCAAGCCTATCAGTTTTTCGGAGAATCCTGCACGTTCCATCTTCGGGGTAAAAATATCAATAACTGCTCAGTCTCCAGGAAAAAATCAGTATCAGACACTGTTCAGTTCATCGGGCTTCTGAGACATCAGAAAGGAAATGCGGGCTTGAATCAAGTGGCAATGAATTCGTCGGTTAAACAATCTCGCAAAGGGCTGAACATAAGAAGGCTATTCTTAGACGCTGTATTCAGCACTCCCCTATTCCGACTGCCACGACTTGCACATTCTCATTCACAAAAGTCAAAGAGCTATGACAGTCCAGCCTATGTCTGCCAAGTCGCGGTCCATTTGCCACGAACTAAATCTTACCACCAAGTTTCAAATCAAACATAAGGCACTCACAACAAGTAGATCACAACTTCCAAGCATTTTTAAAAGTCTCTGTACACAACAAGCAGAATAACGTGATACCGACATTGCGTCACATGATAACTGCTGTTGATCCTCACACAAATTACATAAGCAAGCTGACACACCGGGACAACAGGTGATCTGCAGCAACAGAAGCCACTAAAACAGAATGGAGATACAGGTTTTGCAGTGCAAGAAAATTAGCAGAACCAAATTATAAATATAAAGCACATATCGATGGAGACTTCAAAGAAAAAAAACGGTAGGGCAGAGAGTTCCATCAGCATACTCTCTACGATCTCGGCTGAAAAGTCACACTTAAGCCGGTCAGGTTACTATGATTTCCTTGACGTAGAATCAACAACAGTACGTGAACAGTTAAATCCGTTATACGGCATATGTCTAGGTTAAATTGCATCGGATTTGAGGTTCTCAGAACGGTGACTATAAAGTTTACAGTATTCTGGGGACTAAGGGTCGATTCACATTATACTGCACGACACGACGACATGACACGACAGAAATCAGCGTGTATTCACATCTACCGTCAGTTAACAGACAGGCAAAATATTCTCTTCTCTCAATCCCAAAGACACTTTCTTTGTCATTACCTGTCGGTTACAGACTAACGTGAATTCGAGCACGTGAAAACCACAGAAAATATTTTGTCGTGTCGTGTTGTAAAATGTGAATCGACCCTAATTCTGTCGTCTCATAGAAACTACTGGTGTTTCGGAGGAACCTGCCAGTCCATTTTCACTCGTCCACCCTAAAAATTTTTGTAACTAGTTCCCCAGAAACCACTATAAATTTTACCTGATTACGTCACGTCCTAGAAGACAGTTATCTTACAGGTTAACCGAGGATAAAGTGGTGCAACTTCTACATCAGTTGAGAAGTTCGATCACCATAAGGAAAAAACCGAACCCCCCGCAACAATGCTGGCAGACCTACGGACACAGGCCACGGTTACTTAGTGCCATTTTAACTTTGCAGCAAAGTTACAGTAAGCTGGGAATGGTCTTTGTAATGCCTGCTTTGCCACTGTCAATATTCTAGTCAAGTTCATAAACGCTGTCTGAGGACGTTCAAGAAGTAAGATTGCTTAGGCCACAGAAATTAAACAAGAGTCACTAAAACATTAACTGTACCCTTATTTCACTGAAATATCACCTCTCAACATAATCTCGAACACGTTGACGCATTTGTCACATCTTGGCACTTGTTCGAAAATCACGGAACCAAAATTTCCACTCCCTCATTATTGTGTTGCTTCAGCGGCGCAAAGAAATGAGAGTAAGACGAGACAAGGTCAAAACCACACAGTCGATGGTCCAGCAGTTCCCAGCGAAAGGACTGCGCAACTCGTGCGTCCGAAGTGCGCTATGCTGGGTGCACTGTCGTGCTGAAAGGCAACACCTCGCGACAGATGTCTAGGATCCTTGCCTCATGCAGTCGTCGCGGGGTGTTGCAGCAGGTGTCCGCGTTGTTAGCTGTGCCCCGAGGCATGGCTTCAACGTGACTGACTCCGTCTGCATCCAAAAATACTGACGACATAACCTTCCTAACAGAATGGCAAAATCTGGATTTCTTGGGCTCTCTGCGAGATTGGGTGTTTTCAATGTAGTCCGGACTGTTTTCTTTGACCCGTGACATGATGCAAGCATGTCCCATCGCCTGTAACTGTCGGTGACAGAACTCGCTTCCTTCTCCTTCAAACCGTCAAAGAGCTACTTCTAAACGTCGATTTCTGTCCCATTCCGCCAGAAATTTTCGTACCCAGCGAACACATACTTCGTGGTTATCCAGTTCTTCATGGATTTGTGTACAGTTCCAATGGCAACGGCAAAGCTGCGGGTAAATCTCGAATTGTGACTCGTGGGTTTTGCAAAACCAGTTAATTACTCGTGCTACGTTCACAACAGACCTCAATGTGTACGGCCGGCCGACGGAACACCATCGTGGACGTCCGTTCGACCATTCTGACATGCTGTGCTATCATTATGCCATCACCGTACACATCTACTAAGTGACGGTGAATTTCGATGGAGGAAAGACGTTCGCCCATACACACTACGAACTTCTTCGCGGGATCACGTTTCTACCGTTGTTACCATTGCACATAAAGTTATCGCCAGGAAAAAACATCTGCATGGCTCAATGACTATTGCGCCATCTATTGCATGTTACCCCTCCTACAAATGTTGTCTCCTACCGAAAAATAAAATGTCCGATTAGCACAAAAGTTACAGACTATGGAAACCCACCCCTTGAAAATGCCTCCTGTAAGCTAGGGGTAAATAACATCATATATCAAGCGTCCGACTGGAGGTTATGTGTGCTCAGTGGAAATTCACGTAGCATTTGCAGTTGGGCAGCGCGAGTTCATTTCCCGGACAATTGTGCCAACTAAAATTTAAAACAATTCCAATAAAAAATCTGTGACTTCATCTGAGAAGCTAACAGTTCTTTGGCTAATAAAGAAGTTCTCCATATTTTATGGAATCAGAAGGTTCATTACCATGATCACACAAGGCCCCGCCAATTGTCCCTACACTCAGCCAGACGAATCCCGTCCACAACCTCCCATCCCACTTCTGTACGATCCATTCTGATACTGTGTCCTCCAACTGTTATTTCACTCAGGTTTCACCGTCAAACCAGGTATGCTGCCTCACATGTGCTACATGCCCCACCCCTAGCCTCCTTGATTTGATTACCCTAATAACATTTGGTGAGGAGCAGACCTGCGAATCACGAAGTCCCTCACTATGCAGCTTTCTCTAACCACATGTTACTTCCACCCTCATAGGCCGGAACATCTTCCTCGGCACCTGCAGTCCATGTTCATCCCTTTCACGTAAGAGACCACGTTTCACACACATACAGAGCAACAATCAAAGCTGAGTATCTCTGACCATATTTCAACAGCTGTAACAATTAAGGCGTTAATTATGAATTATTACACATTAACAGTATGATACTTCTAAATACGGTCATCCGCACCGTATGAAGCTCCATACATACGCAGTGAACATACTCCGAGGTATTAACCCTTTAAAGACGAAACGTGTCTGTTTTATATACGGACTCAGTGCGTACCGCGCTGTAAACACTCTCCACGTCGGTTACAAAAAACTAATCTCTTAATGTTGTGTAAGGCAGAAGTCGCTGTTTGTTTTGAGATCCATACAAAACACATAAGCGCAATATGGGCACCACGTAGAATTTTTGAATATTATACCTGGTGGTATGCAATGTAACCACTAGGCTTTAAAAAGGTTAAGCATGCGGAATGTTTTGAAGTCAGCATCTAAGGTGTCCAATTTCATTCCATATCGCGGGAGATGCTGAAGAAGCCAAGGGTTCATGCAGAACGTTATACACACTGTAGTGGACGGTCATGATTCACGTGATGCTGCTCAGGTTTCACGCACCAGGTGCAAGCAACACCGCAAACCAAGCCAAAAGATACAGCATTTCGTTACAGCCAGAGCGCGAGGACACCCCAACACTTCCGCTCCTAACAGGCAGGCATATCGTCTTCAAAATCGTATGACTTAACAAGGTTTGTCTGAAGTAGTGCCCACTCAGTCATGCTCCAGATGCGTGCAGAAAAGCACGTAGGTCTTCTTGTGAAGTTCCAGTTACCGTTGTCCGATTTTAACCATAACTGCTGTCTCGACAAAGTTCAGTGAAACTCCTCAAAACTTCATGACTCCAGTTCAATCGTTTCGAGTTCTTACGTAGGGACAGATAAGACACGGCGCTACAAAATGCAATTCCTTTGGAACTTTTCATTGGGAACGCGCCATACCCCACTACAAAGACAAACAAATTACTCAGCTACGGTGGCGACGACGACAATGTTTATCCTTCTAAGCAAACAAAAATATTTGTTTTTTTTTAACTGAAGTATTAATCCGACAGGACGACGAACAAAGGTGACTGAATTTGATGCCTATTTGTCATAAGATACGTTTTATTGTTTTAAAGGAAAAATGTGGAAAATGCGTTAGACAGAAACTATGATCGACATTGTACCACTTGCCATACAATTTCGACAAACAAATCACGAATTTGAATTCTTCTCTTAAAGCCAATCTTACCGAGGTTTGATGCTACATTCCTGTTTAAAGGTAAAGGTCACCCCATGACAAGTAATATGAGACAGAGAGGGGAAGAAGAGATTATAGTTCTACTCATTCTTAACCTTGCAGCTATATTAGGGTGGGTGGTCAACGCCACGCCCCGCCTGCATTACCCCCGGGAACGAGCCCCGGTACCCATTGTACAGGAAGCTGGGTGGGCCCCAGGGCCGGTCTGAACGAGTAAGACGAAGAGAAAATTACTTGCCCCCACGGGGGTTCGAACCCCAAACCGTTCAGCCCGTAGCAAGTCGACATTCCTATATCATACTTCATATTTTAGATGCAAATGATCAATGTGTTAGAAACACAGCCGTTCTTTATAACCCCAGGACCCAAATAGTATTAAGCGAAATGGGAATGCTAACACTTTACCCCACAACCTATCTAAGCCAATAAACCGTCTTCCTAGAGAAGCTGCAAGTTCCCACAACAGCCCACCGCTAGACTCTAGCCTAAGCCACTGACACCTCCCCCACTTTTCATATCCGTTTTAATATTATTCTCCCACCTGCGAACGTCTGCCAAGTGGCTTATTAAGAGACTGGAATTCTGTTGGCATTTCTCACTTCTCCTATGCGTGTCACCTACACTGTCGCATGTCGCATCGCCCCTCATTTAATCACTCATTACACGTGTTCAGAATGAAAAATTCAAAGTTCGTCGTTCCCCAAGACCCTCTTCTCAAAACACCCGCAATCTATTCGTATCTGACATCTTCTTATGCCATCAGTGTACTCCGATAGTATAAAGTGATCGGTCACATCCAGCATCAGTACCCGGTATGAAAATAACCAGTTTTACAACACTCTGTGTTTTGTCCCTTACGGCGAGAGACCACGTGCGGCACACAACCACAACAAGAGGTGACACTTCGTTGCGTATCACACCAATGCTGCATGCCTACTGGCACTGCAAAGACGAAAGATTCTGAACTGAATGGAAGGACCCTGCTCTATGTCTAAGAAATTCAGCGAAGTTCTCTGGCGCGTTCGCAAGGAACAGCTGCGAAACTGCGTCTGTAACTTTCGCCATATTTGGGTCCCTTTGACCACGTGTAAAGCGCAGAACGGATTTCCATAAAATCTGATACTGGGGTGCTCTACTGAAAACTTTTCACAAATTAATACTCTGATTAAAATCCGACAACAACAACAGACCCTTAACACGAAGCCATATGCTCACAGCGTGTGTGTTCCTACGCATCTGTAACACAACCCACAAGTAGTATGTTAAATGTTTAGCAGAACGAAAACTGTTTCAACCAACAGTTGTAAGTAAAAATGAAACAGGCATTTTATAGCTAATATATCTTTCGCGAAATCGCTTTTTTTATATAATTAAAAGGGAGCGAAGGTGCCACAGATTTGACGTAATGCAAAGGCCTAAATCTTCTAACTTCTTTGTATGCCGGCACATATTTTTAGCGAGGGATTTGATTTGCGACACGAACCGTGAAGAAGAGAGATGCCTTTGGCAAATGATGTTCAACTACGCCTATATTTAACTTGACAGCGCGTAATGTCTGTTTCCACACACATTCGTCATTCCAGCACTAATCGTCTAGTTGAAAGGTTTAAAGCCGGTATCGTTTTGCAGCGCTGTTCATATTTAGCCTATTTTCCTCTGGTTAAATCACTATGTTTTCTGTGAGTACCGCTGTGTCCGACCAATCTCCTGACACTGCAGCGCCATCCTAATGTAATACACTTTAATATCTTACAAACACACGACAAGCGCACGAACTGCTCACGTGGCAGTAAAGTAGTGCTAAGGAATGTTGGGTCCTAAAATTCCGGTAATCAGTCTTTAAAAAATATGTAAATTTTGTTACGGAGTGAAGAACAACAATATGGCGGCCGTGCTACGTTTTCATTTACCTTTCATTATGAAAGCGGTAGCCTAACTAACGGACCAATGGAACATAAGTTTTGTATGGAGATACATTACACACGTTCTTACAAATTATGTGATAATGTTCATGTTATTCAGCTACAGGCCTACAACACTTCGCTTCTTCTTAAGCTCTACAATCCTGGATGGGTTTTGGCTTGCTAAGTAACTCCTGCCATTTTTCCTGTCTAAAAAACACTTTTTCCGATCCATAATCTTCAAATCTTCCCGTACGCTATCCAGCCATCTCTCTTCAGGTCTTCCTTTTGCCCCTGTTTAATAATACCGGCGTCCAGTTAGTTATCTCCCTAGTTATTCGATGTTTGTCCATTCTTTTGTAGTCCTTCCCTCTTGTAACTACTCACAGTAGGTGTCGAGGTTGTTTATTTGCACTTGATCACACTCAGACACACACCACAGTCGGTAGGACTCCTCTGGACGAGTGATCGGCCTGTCGCACAGACCTCTACCTGACAACACAAACACTCACAAGAGACAAACATCCGTGCCTCCGGTGGGATTCGAACCCACGATCCCAGAAAGCGCTTGGCCGCAGACTCACGCCTTAGACCGCGCGGCCACTGGGATCGGCTTGTCCATTCTTTCAATATGCCCAAACCATCCAAGTCTCTTCGCTTTGATTTGTCGTATAATGTTTGGCATTCTAATTATCTCACCTAATTCCTCATTGTTTCTTAATCTACATGATCCATCCAGGCTTTTAACTGGGCCAAAGATTTTCCTCAGTATACAGACCTACAACACTCTATTATCAATTACGATACGAACTATGATGTGCCAAACCAGCAAATATATTCTGCACTGACGTTAGTTGTAGCAGTACAGGATGTCTCGTATGTGGGCGTAAACTGCGGAATGTGACGTTGAAATATGCCACGGCCGACATACCTCATGTCCTTCGTGATAACTGTGCCACCTTGTCATACATTAAACAACCTCTGCAGTACATACAACATTGTTAAATAACTACTCCATAAATGTAAAATAGAAAAGGAGGCAATACGGAATATACTTTGTCTTTCCCCGAATATCTTTATCACTGGCACTACAAGCTAAAACAGTTCTGATATTTCATTAAGGAATTTCATTATCCTTTGCCCGCATTATTCGGACGTGCAGACTTGCATTCTTGGGTAATTAATTTATTTTTGCAAAGGATCTGAAGCGACGTTACCGAGAAATACAGGGGTATTAATGAATAGTTAAATGTTTGGTTATTAATTCTGGAACATTAAGGAACTTTAAACTGATTGCTTAATTTCTGTAAGTAACGGCATCCCAAGTGTGCAAGTAGATAAATGACAGAACTACGCAGTTTAAAGTGCCACTTTGAAAGCGCGTCCATTATGGGACAGCAAGCCATTATAATCATCCCTATATCCACAAATTGGAGAAATATTATTTTCTACCTCACCAAATAAGAGAAATCGGCCGGGCACAAAATGGCGGTATCGCAGCACGACCTTTAAATTGTTACGGCGCCTTCCACTGCTGTGCGGTATCAAATTACAGATTTGTGCGTGGCATTACGCCTTCAATGGCCATTTCACAATACCCGAAATTCGTCTACATTTCGTACGATCACCAAGTTATTTCTTACACTAACAAAAGTGCCAGATGTCTCTCTCTCTCTCACACACCCACCCACACACACACATTTCAGGACGTCATTGTATGAGCGAGTCACTTTAAGTTCAAAATGCTATATCAACATACGCCCGATTATCGACCGTTCCACCGCTACGAGCATACGAATGGCCATAAATGAAAACTGTACAGTTCATATGTTTCACCGTATTGTACAAACAAAAACGAAATTATGTGCCCCTTAACACTATTAGAGAAAAATATTTATAAAGTTTTAACATACTGTACGACATGCGTCCTATAACACCACAAAACAAAAGCCACATCTAAGTCTAACCCCACTCTATGTACAGAATCAAAAGAAAATCGTGTCAGATAGCACTACAAAATGATAAGCATTTTTGTTATACCGAGCTAGTTACGTAAGTTTACGTGGTTATGTTACAACATGGAAGAAAAAAATGTGTTAACATCAGAGATGGTAAACTTCCTATCAGACTATGTTACACTGATTACTGTTCAAACAGACTTCCGCTCTGTATGCACAGTTTTGAGCAGCGTCTCACAAGACAAATGTGAGGGAATCACGTTTGCCAGAGGTGGGAGTGAGCATGCAGAACTGACGACTTACAGTAACTTGAAACATTAAATGCCCGTCACCATGTAACGGTTGATAATCGGGCGTCTGTTGATACGGCTTTTTTATTCAACATAATTCATACAACAACATACGGCAGTTTGGCACAGAATATGATGAACATCCTGTATATATTACACAAATGCGGTTGTATATATCTATGGTATTTTAAAGAGAGCCCTTACTACAGAGTTTCTGGCCTGTTCACAGCGATTTCTTTAAATGTGTATATTCACATCGTCACATGTCGGTCATTCTGTTCGACTGTCCGCAGTGAAACAACTGGAGAAGCAGTGAACGAATTATCGTCGAGTGTGATAGTACGTTTTACCGAAACGTCGACCTTTACACTGCGATCGACATACGTCTGAACGTTTACGAGAAAAGCTATGGAGACAAACACAAACACAGCCGAACTCGGTCATAACGTCATGAAAAGGACTGAATATTTTGTGTCGTTATAAATGAGTGTTGTCATAACCGAGGACGATAATGTTATGGGTAACAGTGAGGAATTCATTTGTACCACAGAATATCTGACGTTATAGACGAGATATCGCATAAACCGATGACGTTAGAACATGGTTCGACTGTATCTTATTCCAATAGGCCTACACATTTTTCCGCATTACGATTTCCGACATAATGAAACAAAAGACAACGAAAACGTCAAAATACTTTGACGTACATTATGCTTAATTTTCCTAACTTGTTAAGGATTCGTCAACAAATGCTGCGAGTGTTGCGCCCCCTACAGATGTTGGCAAAGCCGCCTTGTTGCTATATTTAAGGTAGAAACTGACGTCACAGTGACGTATAACGGTATAACCATCCCACGTAACTGTCACATAACTGGGTCAGTGCATTCAAAACGTATTAAAGGTAATAACAAAAACATACATCACTCTAATGAGGTAGTTTCTTTCTTTCCGAAAGTATTTCATAGTGATGTTCAACCCAAATAACTTGTATTCATTTCTGCTTTCTTAGATTCTGACTGACTGACTAACTGATTAGCTCACTCCATGGAGCAGATTCCTTAAGAAGCCAACAGTTTCTCACAAAGTAAATAAATTCCCTGCATTCTATGGCACCGCAAGGTTCATTACCGTGTTCATAACAGCCCGCCATATGCTCCTAACCCCGCCCACATTCTACCACCATCCAACTTCTCCAAGATCGATACCCTCCCATCTACGCCTAAGTCTTCTAAGTGCTCTCCTTCCTTCACGTTCTCCAAAATCCTGCATGCATTTTTATTATTTCCCCTGAAGGACACGTGCTCCGCCCACCTTAACCTCCATCTTGTGAGCAGTACAAATCATGAAGTTTCCTATTATTCAACTTTCCCCACCTTGCTGTTGTTTCCTCCAGGGCTGTGGAGTCGGAGTCGGAAGGAATTTTTGGTGGAGTCGGAGTCGGAGTTGGTAAAAATGTACCGACTCCGATTATTTTTACCAACTCCGACTCCGACCTCAGTCTAAAATCTTAACTAGATACTCCAACCCCAGAGCCCTGATAGCTGCAGTAACCATTAGACTTATACTTAAATATAGGTTATAAGTCTAAAAAGTAGCTTGTTGATTCACGTGGTGGCGATGAAATGTCTTATAGGTTTACCATTATTAATGCATATTGAGATTTTATGAAGGAGTCGGAGTCGGAGTTTTAAAAATCGAGGAGTTGGAGTCCGAAGTTTTAAAAATCGAGGAGTTGGAGTCCGAAGTTTTAAAAATCGAGGAGTTGGAGTCCGAAGTTTTAAAAATCGAGGAGTTGGAGTCCGAAGTTTTAAAAATCGAGGAGTCGAGTCGGAGCCTTCGTGTACCGACTCCACAGCCCTGATTCCCTCCTTTTTAGGCCCAAGTAATTTCTTATATGCTACAGGAACATCCCGCAATTTCCGTGGTTGGAAAGCGAACAGCAGGACCGCAACTTCTTAAACCCTTCATGGCCGATGTAATCTCCAGAACTTATTTATCTGCGCGTATTCAGAACTTGTTGCCCTTCGCACAGTGAACGTTTTAATCCCAATCTGCATAGCGGATAGAGCCACAAAACAGAAGCCGTTCTCAAAAAGCGCGTCCATGTAACAAAAGTGTCCATTACCGCAGAACAGCAGCTGACGGATCAGACGCGTCTCCTGAAATCTCGCATAGCTGATTCCCAGTATGCATGCGTCAGAATATCGTATGCAGCATGGTTCCTCAAACTGTGGCACGCCTACAACTTTACGCGGCCTTAATAAAAATTTGAAATATAAAAAATAATAAAGACTTAAAAAAACATAAGTAACATATATTTGCTAACACGCAGTACAGCTGGCAACATTGTATAACTTATCCCCGCTGTCAGCCAGTCTTTCCAATTTTGGCTTTTTTTATTCAAATACAAAAAACAATATTTGTGGTACACTGGAATTGTTACATTTCATTTAGTAGTACGCCAGTCAGAAAGTTTCAGAACACCGTTCAAGATTGGCTACACGACCCGGAGTACCATTGCAGGAGTCCAAACCATTCCCTAACACCACGGATCTCACAAAGGCCTGCAAATGCAATGCAAATGTCCTGACGTGCACTGTGGCTACTATCACAATGCAATGAAGAAATGGTGGAACGAGTGCCCCCAACATCCACTGAATGGTCTCTGGAGAAGAGGAAAACGTGTTCCCTATCCCGAAAATCAAATCACAGTTCTATGGCCGTCCTGTTAGGCACACATCGTCACAGCCACTCCACACGAATTGATATCCATATGGCACGGCCGGCGCTGTACGTGTACTGCGGACGTCTCCTTCACATTGCTCACCAGGTATAACACGGACTGTACCTCACCGGTGGCGTCCCAGCTTTTGGTGTGAACTCCCGCTCTCCCTGATGATGGTAGTATATATGCCACAGAAACACGTCGGAGTGAAGGTGGCCCTCGGCCCTCTAAGGACTTTGGGTCACATAGGGTAGATTTGTGCGTTATTCTTGGTACGTTTTAGTTAATATCCTGGACGAAGTTTTTCGCTGTTTTCCTCAGACACCCTTGGCAACTGCCGGATACATCACTGCCTTCCACGTTCTTAAAAATGCAAGTGTCGGTCAGAAAATAAGTTTACATGACGTATAACTTTTCTTAGCTCTTTACTCTACTTAGTCCTTCCCTCTTCTACCCACTTGTTTAGAGCAGGTGTCGAGGGTTTTGTGATTTCACTTTATCACACGAAAACATACAGCAAAATCGGTAGGACTCCTCTGGACGAGGGATCGGCTCATGACAGAGACCTCTACCTGACAACACAAACACTGTACAAGACGACACATCCATGCCCCGGTGGGATTCGAACCCACGATCCCAGCAAGCGCTCGGCCGCAGACCTACGCCTTAGACCGCGTGGCCACTGGGATCGGCCGTGACGTACACCTTCGTGGCTAAGATCCTATACTCAACGTAACTAAACCAAAGGAATTCGTCGCCGAGCGACTATCACTGTACAACAAATTTTAGCTTATTTCTTGCTTCGGAGCTGAAATGTGTATCCCTTTACACATTTTGGGGTGCAGAACACGAAAATGACCATGGAAAGGGACTGGCAACAGTTTCCAAGAAAAATTAACAAACTGAAGTTAAACGTGCCTTGCACACTATATTCGTGACACAATGTATATTGACTGGCTTGCCTTGGTTAATTGCGCCGCCTCTTCACCTGCAGTTTGTATAGAAGGCCAGGAGAATCTCTTGTTACCGTGCAGTAATAGTCCGCCAAAATCGGTGAACTACATTTGCCCTGGTATCTCATCTCCACTGCTGAGATATCATGACGAAAACACTCGCCGTGCTCATTGCTCAGCGCCACAGTTTTTCGGAAAAAATCCTGCTGATAGTGCAGAAAAAGGATCTTCAGAGACACATTTCAGCCTAGTTTCTGGTAAGACAACAGTAGGTTTTCCACGAGTTCGTTGCAGTCGTCAGCCTTGTTACTTCCCATAAAATTGGTTGCTAAAAGCAGGAAAATAATTCTACGTCCTCTTTTCATTACACCTGAGAATTCGGTTGAACTGATCGTCTCTGAAGGGCCCGCAATTCTGTGGACCGACGAAAACACCCTCTTTGATATTTGCAGCACTGATTCCTGGGAATTTCTCAGCGAGGTACCTAAACGCTGGCCCTGCCATGACGAAGTTCTTCAATAGTCCCAGTTTGCTGTGCACATGAGGCAGCAAAATGTTGCTGGATTCTAACAGCGGTAGGTGTTGCACATGTTTTGTTCTCCGTTCCAGTGACTGCCGGGAAAGTCAGTCTCACTTCTTGTAAGTTAAATATGCTTGCGGGGTGGGAACAGTTGTGACACGATGGCTGACAACACAGTACACGGACTTCTTTCACCACGGACAAGAAACGCTAATCACACAATCATGCTCGATTTCAACTGGGACTACGTCGAATGTATAAGGCAGCAGGACAGTTAAATATTACGTGGTCTTACCACAGTTTAAAATAAATAACACAAAATATATCACTGTACGAAGTATTTTATGACCTACCCTCGTATTATTCTGCACTCATCCTACCACTTGACGCGTTGAGAGGAACCGTACTCAGTTGAACGATGAAGACACTTGGCAATATCCGAACCACAAATGAAATTCAGTACCACAGCCCCGCACTTCTCATGCAATGCCGAATCATTGGCAGCACACACGTCTGCCCTCACGGCACAAGAAACACGCGGCAATATCCGAACCACAAATGAAATTCAGTACCACAGCCCCGCACTTCTCATGCAATGCCGAATCAGTGGCAGCACACACGTGTGCCCTCACGGCACAAGAAACACGCAGAAGACAGAAAAAAGTGACAAGTAATTCAGACAGATCATAGATCGCTCAACGATGAGGCACTGACTACAGCGTTTACTTATCGTCCAATGAAAAGAACAACACGGCGCTTGATGAACTTCAAATAGTTCGGGAAGAACAGGCCTTCGTCAATTTCAAATTATCAACACTGAGAAATACCAAAAAAACTCGGGCAGGATAGTCGATGGCCAGGCCCCCATTACACCCAGGCACCTACTGAATACAAAGGAGAAATGTTACCTCGAGTATACTTGCCAGATGATGAGTTCCGGGAATAAAATAATCAACGCCCATAAAATGTCTGACATTGTTCTCCAAAAATTCTGTTCGAAACATTCTTCGCTCCGATAAACAATAAAACGAGCTTAGGACGCACTCAGAAACACGCATAGCTCTTCACAGACACACAGAAAGTGTCCGCTACTGTTGTTAGATTTAAACAAAACTGGAACATGTTGATAATTTCTTGCAACACTTATTAACCACAAAATTTTATAGACACGTGTTCCGTGGTTCTGGAGTTGTTACAGGCGCACAGAAAGACAGACATGACCAGTCAACAGGCACAGTTTCAACAACTTTTCCGTAGCAACGCGCAATGAACTAGTCTCATACAGTAAAGCACAATGCTGTCTGTGAGACCGTGTCCTCGTTGTGTACTCTTTAACGCACCGGCCAACTTACACTCGTCAATCGAGTCATTTCTACATTGTTTTCGTTTCTCCACTGGCCAGAAGTAACTAATGACATATGCAGGGTCCTTCTTGAGACTATCGTTCAGTAAATCGTTAGGTCACAGTTAACAGACGCAACTCATTCGACCTCAAAATCAGGGATAAAATAACATGCACGTCACACGACAAATTGTCAGTGAATTGTACAAAATGTCATATTCACAATAAAAGGCATTGAACGTATGCATCAACCGCATGTTCTGAGCATAAAAACGCCACAGTCCACAAAACAAAACCTCCGCAGAAGACATGCAATATGGTGGCGCGGAGAATACCGTGACCTACGGAAGAGGGAGAAACAGGAACACTAAGAGAATTATCGTTACTACGCAACGTCACTTAATGGGCAGTGAGTTTTACTTCAGCACTCAGCCTGCAAGACAGGATGTATAAGGTCTGAGCTACCGAGACAGTAATTTCACTTTAGCACTCAAGACTGCAACAAAGGATGTATAAGACCTGAACTACCGAGGCAGTAATTTTACTTTAGCACTCAGTCTGAAACAAGGGATGTATAAGGCCTGAACTACCGAGACAGTAATTTTACTTTGGCGCTCAGCCTGAAACAAGGGATGTATAAGGCCTGAACTACCGAGACAGTAATTTTACTTTAGCACTCAGCCTGCAACAAGGGATGGATTAGACCTGAACTACCGAGACAGTAATTTTACTTTAGCACTCAGCCTGCAACAAAGGATGTGTAAGGCCTGAATTACTGAGACAGCGAGTTCTCCCCCGTTAGCACTCAGTCTGCAACAAAGGATGTGTAAGGCCTGAATTACTGTGACAGCGAGTTTTCTCACTTTAGCACTCGGCCTGCAATAAAGGACGGAAAGACCAGAACTACACGACACCACTTAACTTCACTGCCAAAGTATTTGTCCTCTTACATGCCAAGTAGCGTAGGCAGAATTACGTCTCTCCGAACCGTCTGATGTTACCAGGTTATTTAAACGCAACAACTTCCAGCACCCAGATCACGCGTTCGTTTCTGCTCATCCACAAGTCATTTAACTAATTCCTATTTAATGCAAAGTTCTGTAGCTTATTTAACGACGCTGTCAGCGGCTCGGTGTATAGCGATACAGAGTAGAACGGTATGATGATTATCAGTATGTCTCAAATTTAGACGCAGTGTAGAACAGTTCATATATATTAATTAAACATTAACAAATACATACACCAGTATTCTGAGTCCACTGGTGGTTACCAACCTTTCAAAGAAAAATACTGCCCAATCTCACCACGTACCCTGACGCCCCGAAGACGGAGGCAGTATGTTCTTCCGCGTTAGCAACCATCCACCTGACTACACTGCTTTCCTAATCCAAATGAACACAGCATTGATAGTGACCCCATATAAACCACAAATCTTCCTACACCGAACAAGTATTTCGGGCAGGGCCGAATCCAGTACAACTTTCTATAGTTTAAACATGGATCCTTAACACACTGTGAGCACTGCATGTTAACATGCAGAACAACACAACACAGTACATGCGTACTTTCGTGATTTTGAGGTTCTCACAGCAGTGCTGTTGAAAACTCCTGCCTTCTGGGATATGACGCCGTGTAGATGTGTATCGGTACATATATGCCAAAATATGCGGCGTGCCGATGCCAGTGGCCGCGCGGTCTAAGGCGTAGGTCTGCGGCCGAGCGCTTCCTGGGATCGTGGGTTCGAATCCCAAAGGGGGCATGGATGTTTGTCTCTTGTATAGTGTTTGTGTGGTCAGGTAGAGGCCTCTGCGACGGGCTGATCTCTCGTCCAGAGGAGTCCTACCGACTGTGGTGTGTGCTTGAGTGTGATCAAGTGAAGATTAAAACCCTCAACACCTACTGTGAACATGTAGGTAGAAGAGGGAAGGACTACGAAACGAATATATGGCGTCATATCCCAGAAAATTGGCATCTTCAGGTTTATAATCTACCATCATACAAGCCTAAATGTAGTGGTTAATGAGTTATCATCATTAAACAGGAAATATTTCAGATGGTAGTTATGCTGCTATTTTACATCACAAAGCAAAATGGTCCTCAAAAACATTGCAGACTTTCGACACATATGGTCTAATGCAGGGGTCTTCACCCTTTACTTGCTCAAGGGCCACATTTTAAAGGCAGAAAGATTCGCCGGCCGCATTCACGCTTTACAAAGTAAAGTTTGCATATTATTGCAGGACATGCCCACTAATATTTCCCTACATAAACACATACAGGACGGTTTTGTTATTTTATTTATGTACTTATTTATTTATGATTTATGATTTATTTTGATTATTATTATTTACTTATTCCCCCCACTCTGCAAAAATTCGTTACTATAGCCTTGCACTATTTAATAAGACATTAACCGACAGTTCACACACAAAAAAACAAAAAAATATTTTTAAAATCCAAATTTTTTGGGGGACCGCATGCGGCCCGCGGATTGAAGACCCCTGGCCTAATGCACATCGATACAGATTCATCTGCAACATTAATAGTATTTAGATGCCGCACTGTTTCTTATCTTTATCTTACTCTCAATTGTATTCGATACCCAACGTAAATAACATTATAGACAGTAGACGAAAAGTCACTGCCTTTTCTTACAGCAATATAATACAGGCTATACATAAATGTTTCACACAAAAGCTGTGTAATATACATCAATGTTCACATTTTATGACACATGCTATTTTTTGTGCGACAAGGACTGTTCCTTTTAAGAAAATTCGCGGAACATGAACTAAAATAAACTTTACCTAACCTATCTTAACGTAGACCACGCATACTAAATTTGTTCCAAATTCATTCAGCACTTTCGGTAACAAAACACGCGAAATAGTGAACAGATAGGACAAGCACTGTACTTCAGTAAGCATTTAGTATAAAATAAGTGACATTCACTTATATCCTTCTGGAGAGTCAGGGAATCGGCCAAACAGCGATATCCGTTCCCGAAATAAGCCGAAACACGCAGCTTATTCCTGCTGGTACAGCGCGGTTTCTCAAATTAGTATACGAAGGGGCTGAATGAGCCAAACAACTGAATACATATTACTGTTTTCTAGGATACGACGGCATACAGTTTGGCAGATAGGTACCAACGATTCGAAGAAACATGCTGCTTCCAACTTCAAGATACAGCCCACTTTTACGCCGCTGTAAACTCTTCTAGGCTGCAGGCGGAAGTTCCTCAGAAACGTCAGTAGGCCTACCTGACAGATTACACAACGTCATACCAGAAGACCTTAATCTTCGTGGTCACCGCCGTGAAAAACTCACAACTGCACAAGGTGTCTATGTAGGGTCTGTCGATCAGACGTGCTGGAGCGAGAAAAATAACAGGCCGCGTCCGAGTATTTTTAAATCAAGATTCTGATTAAAAGGTTCGTTATTAAAATAAATGACACTAAACAATTTCCGTCTGCCCGTAGGCTGTATTTAATGAAACACTGTAAGTGGTTTAGGAGTCAAGTCTTCTGGAATGTTACTACTCCGGTGGTAAATAGTGACCGACGTTTCTTCAGAGATGTGTAGTGTCTCCATCTACAGGGTCAAGCAGTCAAATAGGAACGCTTGCTGAGAATGTCTGACCCTGCAGATGGAAGCATTATGTTCCTCCGAAACGTCACTAACCATTTACAGTCAACACTGCGTAACATCTCAGCAGATTTTTAATCTTCAGCTATGAGAACCTCAAATGTTGAACAGGAAATATGCATAAAGCACATGAGGGTAGAGGCCTACATGCAAGCTGATTCAAAATTAACGTCTTACTTCCAGGATCTTATTTCTTTGGTCTGTGCCCGTCATAAATACAGGAACATCCCATTCTCGAGGGTTAGTGTGTCATGGATGTTTGCAGCAATATACGTTGCTGGCATGCACATACGTGACCCTGAACATGACATCAGTCTCTGCGTGCTGAGTCTCACACTTTACAGATCTCGTTTTGCGCGTTAAGTATACCTTTCACGTTTAAAAATGTCCAATAATAAGCTGACAGTGTATATGTTTACGCAGCTTGCGATGGCAACACATATGCCACTGCTCAGTACCAGCGACGATTTATACATCGAAAAATTCCAGGATCGACAAGCATCTGGCAACGTGTACTGGGATAGAGCAGGTCATTTACTAACAATTACTTTAGATCAGCGTCCGAAGCGACTAGCTGGAAATGAAGAAGAAAACGGGATCCGGGTGGTACAACACAGTCTAGGCCTTAGTAGGCGACGGATCTCCTGGCGTCTTCATGTACCTCAAAGGGCAATACTGAGAACGTTACACGAGAAAGGCATGCACCAATTACAGCGTGTTCAGCATCTCTAACCTCGTGACCATGCCCAAAGCTGGAATTCTGTAACTGGCACAACAAAGAGAGATAACCATATCCACGTATTTTCCTCTGAGACGAGCCTCAATTTACCCGTAAAGAGAAAAACACCCTCAAGTCCCACCTGTCGCTAGAAGTGCATCTCCAAAGTACTGTGGAAAGAAATTTATTGTCAACATCGATTCTGCGTAAAACCGCGGTACGGTACCCTTCATGCCCAGCTGACTGGTCTGTTGATATTAGTGGGTCGTCCTACAGGTGAAATTTATCCACAGTTTTTATATAACGGGCTGCCACACCCCTTAATAGAGCTACCTTTGTACAAACGACTGCGGTTATACCAGTACTTGCAACACGACGGAGCGCATCCTGGTTTTGGCCATGCAGCGAAAAACACATTCCGATCATAGATTCCCTGGTTTATGGACTAGTCGTGGTGGTAACAACACTGCCAACACAGACTCAGTGTTCTAGATTTACGTCTGTGGGGTCATAAGACAGATATGACGTACCAGCACAAAGCGGTAACATAAGTTACACATTTCCCTCGCAGTTTGGGTGCTGGGTCCCAAGGAAGCGGTGTGACCTGCACGCTCAGTTCACATGACATGACGACCGTGCCATGGCTCAGGTGGTTGGTCGGCTTGCCTCTGACTTCGGAAAACAGAGTTCGATGCCAGACCAGACAATTTACAATTTGTGGTGAACAAAGTAGCAATGGGACAGGTCTTCCTCCGAGTGTTTCGGTTTTCCCTCGTCTGTACCATTCCACGAATATTCTGCACTCATTTATTCATCTCCAGCCAACGCTACATAATCTTTGCCAGTGATGGTGCCGTTACGAAACATACTTATAAACACACACAGACTTGACATAATATATACTGAGGCTGACGACTGTCATTTTCAACATCTACTGTAAATCAGAAATAATAACTTGATTCACGCACTTGTTTGCTTTTATGTTCTTTGAAATTCACGTAGTAGTCTAATATATGCGTCATCCTTGATGATGCGACCTATTTTTATGGCATGAGCTGTATGTACGACTTCTAATTCAGAGCTTTTCGAACCATTTTTTCTCGCGTACCACTGTCACAATACAAAACATATGCGCGTACCACTATTACAATACAAAACATGTATACGTACCACTAGATAGTGCAAATATTAATGCCTACTGGTCTTCAGGGATGTTGGGAGGTTTGAAGACTTCAAACCTGCCAACCAGCGAAACAACAACGCTGAGGAAACCTCAAATGTTACTTTTCTAATTTAATGCGATTAGACGACAGAGCAGTCTGCGTTTATGTTCGAACAATGAAACATTATCTTGGTATACACTTTAGAAAAGTGTTTTCTCTACATCTAACACATTTAAAACAATTTCAATAGTGCAATTTACGTTTCTAGATTTTTAATTTTCTCGCGTACCACCGTTCAAAAAACACTGTTCTAATGACCAAATTTTACTACATACAATCACGAGTATAATTACAAGTGCAGATGCCTCTTACGCATTTTTATAAGAAATCGTAAATTTGGAGTTGACACATGAAGACATGTACTTCAAATACAAATAATTTCACTTTACACTGCGCATCAATAACACGTGAAATGCGCTCTAAAAATCCCCAAGTATTGCTATTTGCTTTCTTACAAGCAGGAGTTAAACTGCTGTCCACCCAGATACAATATTATCGGCCCGTAACAAGCAGATCCGAGCAAAAATCGTAAACCCAAAGTTCTCTGCTGCACAGACGGCAACACAAGCCGTTCTTCTGAGACACGACGCTGCGTCCCGACGTTCCGGGAGATGGCAGCGCCCTAATATTGAAGGATCTACAGGACAGAAGTTGAAGGCCATACGTTCCTTCGGAATGTCGTGGATCAATTAGCCAATGAAGCAGCGTCGTGTCCCAGAAGAACTGGACCCACAAACCACCGCTGCAGAATCCTCAACACTCGTAAATCGTGTGTTATTAATGTGCTGGTACTGTAAATAATAATAATAATAATAATAATAATAATAATAATAATAATAACACCAGATATTCTGTTTTTGAGAGAACTTGCTACGTATAGATCCCACCCACCTACGTTAAATTTGTGCATCGTAACTTCAGCTGGTCGCACATTCGGCATATATCTTACTGTCGACTTACCAACAATATACAGGTTACAGTAATACAAGATATATAGGAATTTGCGTATGTATCCAGCAACTCCATTCACTTCTCCAGCGGTTCATTAATGAGGCTACTGTCACGGACAAAGCTAAATGAAAATTTCACATGACCGTCATAATGATGTAATGAAATTACAAATACGTATTTTTCTAAGATTTATTAATAAGGAGCGTTTACAGGTCGTTATGTTAAGGGCACTACTGTTGCTCCGATCTCAATTTAGCGCGTTCGCTATCTTGCTATTTAAGGGCTATGAAATTTTAAAAGAATGAGGCTGGTCATGGCCCGCAAAACAAAAAAAAAACGCATAAACAGAACTGCGATATGATACGCTTACAGTTTCGTTACGAAAGGCTAGTGAGTTGAAAAGGAAACTTTGCAGACGATAACAGATTCCGAACTGACAGATTTCCTTTGAAACATTGCATTTTCATACCGTACACCAATTGACAAACAAAATTAGACCACCAGAGTACACTGAATTTCATGTCACATTTATTTACGTTCTGAAGTTTCTTACAGGCTTCAATATTGAACAGCGACGTCAGGGAAAATATTCAACAAAATAAAGAGTGAATAAGCAGAAAAGTTTACAACATAGGGATCACAGAACTGACATTTTTGTCAGGAAACTTACACGGATAATACTGCATTAAAAATTTAAAAAAGTCCTATCCACATATATTATCGGACAAAAATGTCAACTATGTAACACGTACACTATAAAGCCTCCCGGTGATTCACTCCTGATGTTATTGACTGATTTCAACGAAAACGAACTTTAAGATCAAAACACGCAGAAGAAGGCTATGGGGCTGTAAATAAATATAACACGAAATTTAGTCTGGGCATAATTTTCTTTCAGTTAGTTATTGTTCATTTCTCATTCACTAAACGACGCTGTACAAAATAAGAGACTTGCACGTCAACAACTGATGCAGGGTAAAAATATTCTGTAGAAGTGATTGTGACGTACTTAAGGCAGGCTACCACCTCAATATTCATCTGGGACTGACAGGAAGAAAGCAAATCCACAGCGCAGTACCTTGTCGTACTTCGAAAAGCATTGCTGGCTGAACTGCTGATCACTACAAGCGCTATCTGTCTGCGGCCCCGAACAATGCCCGTATAATGAAGTCTGCCCACCCCTGTTTCACGATCGAATCCCGGTAGAGCCGAGATTTTCCGCACCCGTCCAGACCGGCCCTGGGGCCCACCCACCCTTTGTACAACGGGCACCTAGTCTTTGCCAGGGGTAAAGCAGCCGCGGCGTGGAACTATCCACCCCAACCCTTCTATCGCCGATGCTAACGAAAGGGTGGAGCCATATCTCTACTCCCCTTCGGGCCTAATGACCTATATAGGGTCCCCACGCTTTTTCATGACCTATATTCTTCACCACTATTGAGCAGGGAACACTGAAGCCACGAACTTGTCAATAACTGTCACTGCAAACGACAAAGAGAGGCCAAACATTTTTCTGTGCAGTTTTCACTATTGTATTAAAATATAAGAACACGTAAGTTTTGCATAAGATTTATTTCTAGAAAACTAGAAAATTTTCAAGCCTGGGGCGTATTCAGGGTCTTCCTGATTCGCAAATCCAATATGTAACACACCTAGTCAGGCATCTGAAGTCTAATAATAACGTCCGATGTTCGAGCCTTTGTTGCAAGAGGAAAGCTTGTGCCAAATTATGTCACCGCATGTTCCCACCTCTCTCCTGTAGCCTTGAGACTGCTCCTCCTCATGACAAATAATAAAAGAGAAGCCTACACTGCTCCATAATATTTGACAAATATCCAAAAATACGGCGGACAGAAAAAGACATCAAAAGAACCCTCTCACAACTGAAGCTCCTCACACAAGGGTTTGCAACTTTTTTAACCATAATGATGAAATAAAGAGATAAAGAATGAATGACCCTACGTCACTCTCTACTTCAAAAATGAACATCACAATTCGTCAACGTCTCAAATACACACTTTGAACATTCAGTTCCTTGGCAAACATAAGCCAAAGTAAACGTCTGACATCATGACACATTCGTCCCCAAGCAGTCACATGCCTACTGTTTTAGAACTTACAAGACATGTAGGGGAACATGGGGCAATATGTGGGAGCTCAAGTTTAAACACCCTTACAGAGAAGACAATCAAATTAAACTTTAAAAGAAATGTCTCTACACCACGAGCCGGGATAGCGCGCGTAGTCCGTGGACTAGACTACGGGCTGGAAAACACAGGAATCGCGGTCCGCTCCCCGGGACAGGCAGATATTTCTCTCTTGTCCGAAACGTCCAGACCGGTGCTGGCGCCCACACACCCTCTTTTATCCAACGAATACCAGGAAATGTTTCTCCAGGGATACAGCGGCCGGGGAGAACAGTCGACGTTAAGAATGGGTGAAGTTACACCGTTACTCCACCATACGCCTATATGCTGTGAATACGGACAATGGTGCAAAGGCATGTAAGCCCTCACACAGCGTCCGCTGTTTTTTTTTTTCTGCCATAAAATGCCACTGAAATGTACCTACAACTTTCAGCAGAACTCTAATCACAATGCATACAAGACAAAGTCCACGTGTACGGCACTAGCTGCAAATGAGCGGTCAGCTCTACGTCCTACGCGGTTTACTCCCAGTGAAGGATCCCCGGTGCCCGATAAATAAAGGCCGGGTGGGCCCTACAGTCGATCTGAACGTCTTGCCCCTGCCGGGAAACAAAAGATTCCTCAGTGGCGCAGCCCATGGCCTAGTCACTACAGTGACTGCGCTACCCTGACCCCCCATCACGGTCTATACAAATACAATACATTTCATTTGATTTACGTTGGCCTCCATGTGCTGTTTTCATGTGGTTCTAAAACTTGATGCTACATGCAGCAGAGAGTAACCGTCACTTAGTGACGAAGTTTTCGGCCTCTTATGGAGCCAGAAGATTCATTATCGCGTTCGTAACAGCCCCATACTGAACCGTATTGTCAGTCACATCCATCCAGTCTACATGTCCCGCGCCCCCCTCCCCTTTTTTTGCGCTATGCTGGGCCAGTGACTGTCACTCAGCAGTTCGAAAATCGCAGGCGACTAAATTTTATACGGTGGCGCCTAAGATTGGAAGGTCCTCTGTTTTATCTCAGTTTTCTGGCCCCTAAAATTTGAAGCTGATTCTAGATTTTTGGAAAATCTATGCGCCCCTGCCATAAATAAAAACTAGATATCCATCTTCATACTATCATCCCATCTATGCCTAGCCCTACCACGTGACCTCTTTCACTCAGATTTCCTAACCAAAACTCCGCAAACATTTCGTATCTCTCCAATCTCATCGGCCTTACGTACATTAATGTGCCTAATACCTCCTCGTGACTAAGCAATGACTGACGTAACAGCCAGGGTGCAGTCCAAATGAAGGGCGTATTTGTATTCTGCCTTACAACTAATAAACCATTACGTGTAAGTATGCGGAATTTGGCATGGTGACAGTCTATAAATATCTATCAATTGTGTCTGACACACTTGCAAGTGTTGCCATGCATCATTACGGCTCAATCGCTAACCTTACAGGTTATATTTAGCATCGCAGACAGCGGACAGCGCAGCAGAGCGGTGTTTGTACGTAAGGATATTCACACAAATGAAAATTCGGATAAAACAGTTTAGGAAACAGGCGTCTGTTGTCCTCAAATATACATAGATTCAAATAATTACCCACCGCCCCCCCCCCCCCGGGGCAACGTAACAACTGGTCCCACCACCACTGTATGCTGGTGCACAACATGCAGCTTCCACCGGTATCAGTAAGGGCCATTCGTTTTGCAGGCGCGTTCGCTAAGTTGCGAAAAGCGACCATCAGCTTCATTATGTCTGTCTGTCTGTCCGTCCGTCCGCACTGAACAACTTGGCTCCCACTGGACGGATTTTCATGAAACTAGATATTTGACATCTTTTCAAAAATCTGTCCAGAAAATTCAAGTTTCATTAAAATACGACAAGAATAACGGGTACTTTACATGAAGACCTACGTACATTTATGATAATAACTCGCTGAATTCTTCTTAGAATGAGAAATGTTTCAGACAAAACTCGTAGAGAAAATCGAAACACATTTTATGTTCAATAAACTTTTTCCGAAAATCGTGCCTTTATGAGATGAGGAAAAATATGGTAGAGCCAGACAGCCCACAGATGGCAATATAACACGGCGCATGGGTTTTGCACGCTGGATGACTAATGCTACAGACACACACTCAGAATGTGTATAACTTATTGCTTTTCCACAGTAACAATGGTTATGCGAACGCGCCTCAATACCATATACGCACATTGTCCGTCTTGTTTAATTACATGTCAAGCCAATGTTCATGTTAAGCATGAACATCGAGCAACAATTTTACGATTTGTGCACTAAAAGGCAGTGAAAATCCAAATATTTATTTAACACCTACGTCTTCATGTCTTCAACTTTACGTAACTGTTCTGTACAATTTGTACAGTGGCTTTAAGGGAACAACATGAATTGGAAGTGTCTGAGAGGGGAAATTACATGGACGTAAATTAGACTACTAGTTTTGAACATTACACACCCAGGAGCTTCGCGACATATACATACGTTACCCACAATGCTGTAGGAGTGGAATGGCCACGGAGCAGCTATCGGAAATCAAAGAATGGGTAAGGCATGTTGGTATGGAAATCTTTTGTAGGTGTCAGTTTAGCCGACCGAGACAATGCAAATACAACACCAACCTACGACAGACTAACCACAGCTTCAGTAAGGGACCTTTGCCTCTATATAAGAGGCACAGGGTTATTCAACCTGTGCTGAATGGAGTGTTTAGGGCTGCACAATAAGCCTAAGGCTGAGGTGCGTCCGGGGCATCTGTTGACGGGCCCTAAAGAAGAAGAAGAAAAAGAAGACGAAGAAGAATAAGGACAAGGAGAAGAAGGAGAAGGAGAAGAAGAAGAAGAGAAGAAGAAGAAGAACCTACGACAGATCTTCACAAAGCATCCTTTGAGGATAGAAAGCGAATGTACGTGGTTAAAGATCGTTTCAAATGACAGGATATGATATCAGCAGTACTGGACTTTTGGTTGTATGATGCTAGTTCGTTAGTCGAGTAATGCAATGGAAAGTCTGCTAAAAATTCTATAAATCTCAAGCTGCAGGCCATTAACACACTAGTAGAATGATGACTTAGGAACTGTGCATTACATGTTGGGGGCAGGGGAAGGAATGTATTGGAGTGAAGAATGGGTTGGCACATTTTAATTAACTCCCAGTACAACAGATTACGAAAATCCATTCAGCCGCCGTTTTCCCGTATGGACGGATCGAAAATGTGGTTCCATTAGGTGGCCTGCACAAATACGAACACGCCTAAATATAGTTACAGTATACCCGAATGTCCGCGAACTGTTCAAACTAAATAACATTGTCACGGAAGATGGATAAATTAATAACAAATATTCTGATAAAACCCAAACACGTGTCACACAAAAGGCTACAGTCTTCATGATTCCGAAACTGCAAGGCTCCTTACGCCCGACACAAAGCGTCCTCATCACAGGAGCCAGTCAATCCAGTTCGCAACCCACAGTTCACCTCTGCTCCGCTTGAATATTATCCTCCTGCTTTTGCCTTGGCTTCTATCCATAAAATTTTCCGAACATAATGTAAACCCGTGCATGCTACACGTCCAACATACCCCACCTTCCTTCATTAAATCGGCCTAAAGGAACTACATGAAAGACAACTGGTGGCTTAAATAATTTGTGCAGTGTGGAAGAAGAAAGAGAGGGGAAGACAGAATGTTCGAGGGAAAAAGAGAATTCGTGATGCAATGGGGGAGAAAAAAGAGGATTTTAATAAATTGCAGGTTACTATATTACGGAATCCTAACACCGTGCTTAGCAGTACGTACTATACAAATTATGGGAAGGCGCAGTTATGGATAAACTTCCTTCCTCATAACAAAACAAAGTTATCGTCCGAATTTTCAGCAATTGACAGATATCCCGATTAACCGAGACTCGTTTAGCCGAGGTTCCGCATTATCCGAGGTGAACTGCCAATAGAACCTTCCTCCTGTACTACTCCCAAATGCCAAGCATTAATGAAGGAAGTTTTATATGATATTACGGTGCAGTGCTAACGACTGTAAGTCTACATTTTTCTTGCTTATGACTTGCAATTTTTATACACAGTACTACTTTTTTACTTTTTGTAATTTTTGTAATAAAACAGTTGTAAATAAAATTATCTTATTATGTTCAATAGTAGGCATAACCTGAAAATACAGTGTACATCATCACGTTAATGTATTCAGACCCAACTTATTTAATATTAATTTAGTATTTAATAATATACCAAACCTTCCGTTTTATCCGAGTTTTTGAGAATCCGAGGTTCCCTCAGTCCACATTAACTGTGATAATCGGGATTGTACTGTACTTTGTATAACTCTTGAAGCCACATCTACATAAAAATTTCTCCCGTATATCAATATGAATCCCCTAATTTCAACTGTTGTACTGTCTAATCTCGCATCCAAAAACGTTAACTGTTCGTATTTTTTTAAAGTGCTTCTTTCATTGGATAGATGCCGGGCACCTCGACTGAATAAATTCCACTTCCTGAATATTTTGAAGAGGAACAAACTCAAAAATGCGAAACGTCGTGCGCGCGCAAGTATCGCACGCAGTTTGTACAAACAGTTACACAGTGTGCCATATTTCACGTCTTTGCCATTATAATTCATCAGTAATAGTTACAAAATTCAAAATGTTCTTCACAGTTATGTTTCCTTTTTTATATGTTGTGTACCGTGCATATTTATAAGTTAATTAGAACAAACCAACAATTATGCACAGAAGTCACAAAGTTATATTTACATTGGCATTATCCCTACATGTTTCAATGGACATGCCATCATCTTCAGGGGATGCACAGTGTTACAGGTGCCAAAGAATCAAGAAGCTTTGACGCATGTAGGCAGAATTTACACTTCTTGATGCCTTGGTACCTGTAACACTTTGCATCCCCTGAAGATGATGGCATGTCCATTGAAACATGTAGGGATAATGTCTATGTAAATATAAGTTCGTGAATTTTGTGCATAATTGGTTTGTTCTAATTAATATGTTTCCTTCATTTTAAACAAAAACGTCATTAATGCACATATAAGTATTTTAAGGAATGTTATTTTCTGCAGGACTAATCTGTTTCCTACACTTAACACAAATGAAATAATGACCTGCACAGTTTCATGGACATCTACCAATTCGTTCAAAAGTTACAAAGAGGAAAACAGGAACCACAAATCGCCCGAAGATTCCTTTTGGAGAGGTCAGTTATCGAAAGACTGTCCCACTGTATAAAATGGCATGTAGGCCCACATATCGGTACGTCTGTATATGAAGGATGCTGGTCCACGACCCAGCAGAGAACATACGAACACTTCCATCTAAGTCCATAAATCAGAGAACCTTCTTGAGAACCTGACAGTTTCTCAGCTGGTCAAGCAGACGTTGTCCTTTATGGAAGCCGAAGGTCCTTCAGTGCGCTCACAACGCCACACCACTAAGCCACAGTCCCCCAGTCAGATGAACCCTCCTGTTAGATACAGCTGATAATATACTCCCATCTGCGCTTTGTTCACTCAAGTGGTCTCTTTAAGGACAGGTTTCCTGTCTAAAATTTTGTGTACTTTTAACACTTTCCCACGCGTGGCACATGACCCGCCCAGTTCCCCCTCCTTTATTTGATCCCCTACTAAAATTTGGTAAAAGACAAATTTCATAATACACATTTCTCCAGCCTTGTCATATTTTCCATCTTAGACCCAAATATCTTCCCCAGCGCCCTGTTCTCAGAAGTTCCCTCCTGATGATACACCAAATTTCACATATGTGCAACTAAATTTTTTCACATATTTTAATCTTTACGTATTTACTAGGATCAAAAGCCTGTTGCTGTTTACATCCACCTTCCGTGTTCAAAGAAGTGGCTATAATTGTGTCTTGTACTTTTCATACAGCGTCTGGGGTGTCTTCAGGCACCTTGCCCGTTTGAGCCGGCCAAGACTGCTGAAAATAGCCGATCGAGGCTTCAGACATGAGCTATCTGAGACTCAGATAACAAGAATAACCGCAGCGAACTTTCGGACATGACTGTGCGACACAATGCGTCTGATAAAACCGGAGCAAACTTTCGGACATGACTGTGACAAAATGAGTATAACAACAAGAGTAACCGCATCAACCCTTCGGACATGACTGTGACAAAATGAGTATGACAACAACAGTAACCGGATCAACCCTTCGGACATGACTGTGACAAAATGAGTATGACAACAAGAGTAACAGGATCAACCCTTCGGACATGACTGTGACAAAGTGAGTATGGCAACAAGAGTAACCGAATCAAACTTTCGGACATGACTGTGACAAAATGAGTCTGATAACAAGCATAACCGCATCAAACTTTCGGGCGTGACTGTGTGACGTAATGGGTAGTATTTACGAACTCGCTTACGGCTTGTGACAGGAATCACTACAAATTTAGTTCGGTAACTGAAGCGATAAGCTAATACCCTATACTGCGGCCGATCGTGAAGTGGACAAGAACATTCCGCTGTTTTATTTACGAAATATGCTGTTTCATAACGAGGCTTCATATTACTTGAAGCATGCCGGATCTTAGCATCAGTGGCGTTCTGGACTCCATCCATAGCATATAAGACTCCCACTCGTCTGGGTTTTCCCGAATAGACCCGGTTTTGTGGGTGTCCCGCAAAATTCGGTTCGGGATGACAAATGTCCCATGTTTTCACAAGTCAGAAAAATACATTTCTGACAAATGCGTACGAAGATTTTTACTTCCCCACAGTGCGAAAAAAAATCTATAGAAGCAGGATAGCCATCAACCAGCCTTTAACAGAGAGAAACAAGTGAAAGAGAGCAAGATGTGTAAATTACTGATTATAAAGTCTGGACAGAGACTGCGAAGGATAAGGACTGGATACGTAAGGTAAACTGAATGTGTGAGTTTGAGTAGCATTTTTTAAATAAATGCTACGTATTTATTGTAAGAATCATAAAACACACACATACCGTGCGGGGAAAGCGCATAGTTTTAACGGCAAAGCTGGCAGCAACAAATGCGCTCTGAAGGGTCAATGGTGTCTAAAAATCTTACGCGATTTCACATAGAAGCGCCCTGGAAGTGTGTCAGGAGGCTTTCAGAACTGAAAACCTGAAATTCGATCAGCTTTTAGCGCCATGCTGTGGCGGCTAATTTATCCAGCACAAGTGCAAGACGGGTGGTCTAACCTGAGATCTGCACACAGTACGCCTTATTATTTTTGGCTTAGACAAGACAGTCCGTGGAGAAACAGAAAGGACACACAAAGAATTAAACCAAAATTTAAACTAAAATAAAATTATAACCACGGCAAGTAATTGATAATTTCGCTACTTAAAAATAATGGCCCTTTTAAGCAACATCCATATAGGTAAATAATGAAAGTAATAAATCCAGGTTTCTTTCATTACATTGTCTCTCTCGTCGCTATAATTTGGAAACTTGCAAAACAAGGCCTTTGTTGTCTATATTTAGTTTCGGACTGAAGCTGTTTATACAATAAATAAGTTAGCAGCACAAAGCAATAAGATGGCGAATAGCTTTACAGCCCCACGCGATTAACCCTTTAAAGACGAAGCGTATCTGTTTTATATAAGGACTCAGTGCGTACCGCGCTGTAAACACTCCCCACTTCGGTTATAAAAACCAATCTCTTACTGTTTTATAAGGCAAAAGTTGCTGTTTGTTCTAAGATCCGTACAAAACACATAAACGCGAAGTGGGCACCACGTAGAATTTCTTAATGTTAAACCTGGTCGTATGTAAAGTTACCGCTAGGCTTTAAAAGGTTAAAGAAACACAGTTCACTGTTCATCTCAAGGTCACTAGGCTATCCAGAAAACTGCGAGCTGCAATGACAAAACGTATAAAAGGTAAAGCTATCCACGTGTACGCCGCGATGGCATATGGAGAAGCGGATATATAGTTCCATGCATTCTTAACTGTGGCACTAGGAGGAGTTGGACAACTCCACGCCCCAGACCTTCCACTACCCCGACTCTGCACCCGGTGCCCACTAAATAGGAGACTGGGTGGGCCGCACAGCCAGTCTGGAGGCTCTCGAGAACATAAAAAAATATCTTCCACTTGCTGAGAAAAGAACCCCGATTCCCCGGTCGTAGCCTACTCACTACATTATCCCGGATACCCGTTATTTATTCAAATACATTAAAATGCTTGTAGGTTACATGTGGCAACGTGTGCTGTACAAACTACACAAGATTGTACACGCTAAAGTTGCGAGGAGTGAAGGTTATCAAAATCTGTTAATTAACAAGGCACGGCGGGTCTCAAGCGAATCAACGCGGCATGAAGTCAATACATGCTGCAGACATACTATCAAAGTTACCAAAACGGGTCACAGAAATATGTTAAACACTGGACCCCCTCTCAAATACCTGTTCTCAAACTTAACTCTTCGTGTGTTTCAGCAGCCCAAGAGGAACAGCAAATTCCAACAGAGTCCGAGTGTCGGCCTTATATTGAGAAGGCTCTGAAACAGCTCGGCACTTCTGACGCGACGCCAGGTAGGCTACCTTAGTGGTTGCACCACAACACACCCCGTACCATATTCTGACCCCCTCACACGTATCTTTATTTTATTATACAATCGTTGAATAATATCAAAATAAACGTGAACATAACATAAAGAAATACAGTCCGTAATACAAAATAAGTGGTCAAATTAAGATTCCAGTCTTCTGAAAATGACGCCATGTAAACTGATACACCAACGTTTCGATGGAACTTGTTGCCTACACCTTCAGGGTACTCCAAGAAAAGAGTGTAACCTCCTCCAAAACGGTGGTATCTATATATAACAAACCACCCTGAATATGGAGGTTTCAGGCTCTGCCAAAACGTTTGTACCCACCTAAGTCTAAGAGACGTCATATCCCAGAAGACTGGAATCTACACCAGCACCGCTGTGGGCACCTTATATCTAGCAATTCGTCACTCTGTATTTTTGCAATCTTCCAGAAACGACCGAGGAAGGCAGTGAAGAGCTGCCTGGAAGATATGGATCGGCGACATCCGAAGAGCAGGTATTGGAATAAAATGTTACTGGTCTACAATCACAACAGCCGGAGTTTTTTCACAAAAAAGTTACTTTTAGTGTAACAATCCGCAGCGGTACAGTGAAACATGCCTACAACGGAACTGCAAGGGGCCGATTTTTTTCCCCCGTTGCGGGCAGGCTCCGTTTCATATATGTATTTGAAGTTCGGATCCTCCTGACTATAAAAGGTAAAAGGTTTCCGCTATGGACAGGTTTCACTCTACATACGTTGTAAGATTCTCATGTAAAAGGAACGTTCTTTATAAATCAATTTTACGTTATCAAATGAAGATCCTCGATTATAACACGTCAGGAACGTAAGCAGAGCGTAACAATTCTGCTAAGTTCGGTGTTACTGCGTCTATATTTCCAAATCACACGCGTTAAACTCTCTTATAATCGCACACAGCGTGAAACAGGCAGGGCGGACGACCGGTGGCAAAAGAAGTTTAAGAATTTTCTAGTTGTGTAAAGGCAAAGCATACTTCCTTTTATTTGCTTCGAAAACGACAGAACTAATGAAGAAGTGTACTGTTCGAACTACTTTCGCTCCAGTACTATTTGGCGAGTTACGCATGGTTTTAATTTATAGTGTCCATTATCGTCCAATTAACAAAAATATGTATTAAACCTTACTAAACTTCCAATCGTCAGTGAGCATAACCAAAGAATCTTACTTCAGCCAATAAAAAGGGTCACTACATAAAACACTCCCTGAATTTCTTGATGTCACTGCGTTTTATCTACTCAAAGACATATCGATGCCCTAAATTAGCAATCATATTTTCTGTGTGACGACAGGGCGACCAATCTTCGATAGACGAAACGTCTGCAGAGACAGAGGCCGCTTCTGCTGAAGACGCGGGTGCCAGTACAGAGGACGCTACAGCAAGAGATCAAGAGACGTCTCCCTCAGACGAAGAAACAAGCACCGAAGAGACAGAAGAAACAAGCGCCGAAGAAAGAACTGCACGCGACGCACATACCACACCGCTCGATGAAACCAGCGCTGCGTCACAGGAAGATACTGGAGAAGAGTCGACAGAAAAGGATGTTGAGGAAGGAAGCGAGGTAGGAGCAGCTCCAGCCAGCGATGAAGATTCCACTACTGACGACGAAGCCGCAAGTAAAAGTGTTGAGGACGGGATTGGAGAGATTCGTCAGGAAAGAAGTGCCGAAGAAACCGCCGGGGAGGCCAGTACTGAAGAAGAAGGAGAAATAAGTGTAGAAAGAGCCAGCACCGAGGAAGGAGCTAGTGATGCGGAATCGACCACCGAAGAAACTGAAAGTGCAGAAGTGGGCGATGCTGCAGAAGGAGACGCAAGCGCCCAGGAGGGCGGAAGTGACGAAGAAGGGACAAGTGCAGAAGAAAGTCAGGGTGGAGAAAGCGCGCATGACGAAAGTGCAGAAGACTCTACAGCCAGCACAGAAGACACAGCACCAACAGCTAGTGAAGGAGAAGTTCTAAGCGCCAAAGAAAGTCCAGCGAGTGACGAAGCGACTAGCGCAGAACGTGATGAAGAGGGGTCAAAGAGCGGCGAAGACGCTAGTACTGTCGAGGAACGAGAAACAACCAGCACCGAGGAAGATATTCCGAGTGCAAAGAGCGAATCCGCAAGCGCTGAAGAAGTTGTTAGTGTCGAGAAAGGAGATGCTGAAGGTGATTCTAGTGCTGAAGAGGGCGGTGCAACTGATGAAGCTACTAGTACTGAAGAAAGTGATGCCGCCAGTGTCGAGAAAGGAGCTCCGAGTGTCGAAGGCGAAGAGGCAGCCAGTGATGAACAGGAAGGACGTATAAATGCCGATGAACCGTCCACTGAAGAAGTGGAACAAACAAGCGCTGAAGCGCCAGCTGCGATATCAGCCGACGACGAGAGTTCTGAAGCCACTAAAGAAACCTCAACAGAATCAACAACTGGAGAACAGGCGAGTGTCGAGTCAGGTGAAGAGCAAGAGTCTGCTGAAATCTCGGTTCAGAGCGCTGAAGAGGGAGAGAGTATAGAGGCTCATGCACAAAGCAATGAATCTGCTGAAACTTCAGCTGAAGGTAAGTTTGAAAACACACACCTCTCTGCACACAAGTGTAACAAATTGTGATGCTGCAGATTTTAAGCGGTATCTTGTCGTGACTTACATTCAAACTAGCAAATCGGCTACATCGGGAGTACCCCAGCATCCCCCACCTTCAATGGCGAATTACTTAACACATCTAAACAAGGCTTTCTTTCATTTATACCAACATATGCACATAACAGAAGTTAAAAGTCATACATAAGCTTGTACTCTCCTGCATGTTTCGGCAATTAGATCACTGACGCTTTACACATTTTATGATTGAAACATTTTAATACTGCATACAAGAGATTAGGGTATTGGTATTATGTATTCCTTTCTACTTAGACCTCCCTGATGGCGGCGATTTAATCGCCGAAACATGTAGCAGGGAAAAAGCTTATGTATGACTTGTAATTTCTGTTATGTGCATATATAAATGAACGATTACGGAATGAATAGTATTGAGGTTTTACCTCTCCAAGTACCCTCCATCTTCATAAACACATACCTCATTCTACCGTTATCATCTTCGCAGCCCACGTAGCAAATTATTGAGACAACAATGGTACAATCGTACTAAACCCACGTAGCAAATTATTGAGACAACAATGGTACAATCGTACTAAAAAAAATCTTATACGAAACAAGTAACCTCATCTTCGGTGCTCCGCATTTTAAAGATAATATCACTCTAAAAGATAATTTTGAATCACTGGAGATTGACGTAAGCATGTTAATATCAACCCCTCCGTTTCAAGTTAAATAGACGCAGCAGGCAGAGAAACGTAATGTGCAATACAACTGGGCACGACTCTAATGCCACAGTTCAGACACATGGCCGGTAATCAAGAAACTGCGAGGTGATGTGCCGGTGAATTCTGTCTAATGGTTAGTAAACTCAAGACTATCCCTGAAAACCGGACAACCGAAGAATAGGGGTTCGATTCCCTGGGGGAGCAAGAGGGGTTCTCTTCTCCAAAGCGTCCAGACCACCTCAGGGGGCCAGCCACTTTCCCATCAAACGGATATGGGTGGTTTCTTCATGAGGGGTTAGGCGACCGGAACGCGAAGCTAGCCTATATCTGGTACCGAGGTTAAGAATATGAACATCTTAACCTCCACCATTCCACACGACTTCAAGGCGTGGAGCTTGATTACGCACAGGGACAAACTTAATTCTGTTACTTCTGACACTCCCTTCATCTGACTTCATAATCATATTTGTACCTTAGATGTCTAACTGATAAAATAAATGCAGCTGAAAATTATGTACCACAACATCCTTAACCTTTTAAAGCCTAGCGGTAACTTTACATACGGCCAGGTTTAACATTAAAAAATTCTACGTGGTGCCCACATTGCGTTTGTGTTTTGTACGGATCTCAGAACAAACAGCAACTTTTGCCTTATAACACACTAACAAACTGGTTTTTATAACCGAGGTGGAGAGTGTTTACAGCGCGGTACGCACTGAGTCCTTATATAAAACAGATACTCTTCGTCTTTAAAAGGTTAAACACGTGTTACGAGAAGTAGCCATTTCAGGCTTTCAAAACTGACACGAACAGAAGAAACGGTCTTCACACAAAACGAATTATCCTCTGAAACGACAGAATGGGAAAGGAGCCAACACAGTAAAACTTATGGCAGACTAAATATAGTCTGTTGTTGAGATCTTGTTTAACATGGGACGATAAAAGTCTCATCGCATGGACTATTCCCCGGAGACAAATCTGCACAAGTAAACAAAGTAACGCGGCCAAAGGAGACGACCTTCCTCAAGGCGTTTTAAGCTTTCCCAGAAGATCATCAGATGTGAGAAGGTTCTGTCATACAGACCAAAGGAATCACTTTACCAAAAGGCAGTGATACGAACACTTATCGCCGTCAGAACCTGTCTTCATGCAGAAAACCTGCATAACTTACACAGCACTACAGTGCTAGCCACATAGTAGTACAATGCTAGCCATATACTTATACATACTCGTACAATCTGAGAAGCTGACAGTCGCTCGGCTAGTTATAAATTACGTACCATCCTTTTACGGGACTCGAAGGTTCATTACCGCGTTCACGACACACCGCTACTCGTCTCATCCTCAGCCAGATAAATCCAAAGCACATTCTCACGCCCTGGATTTTAAGAGACATTTCATGTTATTCTCCCATCTACATCTAGGTCTCCACAGTGACTGTTGCCTTAAACTTTTAAAGCCTAGCGGTAACTTTACGTACCACCAGGTTTAACATTCACAAATTTTACGTTCTGCCCACACAGTGTATTTATGTGTTTTGTACGGATCTCAGAACAAACAGCAACGTTTACCTTATACCTCATTAACTGACTGGTTTTTATAACCGAGGTGTAGAGTGTTTACAGCGCGGTACGAGCTGAGTCCTTATATAAAACACATTACATTTCGTCTTTAAGTGTTAACGTAATCCGACCGCAGCTTTGTATGTACTTCTCATCCCGCCATTCCTGTTAGATACCCATCTGGGATTTATGGTGGACAAAGTGGCACTGGGACAGGCTCTGCTCCAAGGACCTTAGTTTTCCCGTCAATAACAGGCCACCAATTCTCCGCACTGATTCATTTACCTGCGTTCGACACCATATAATCTTAGGAATTGACAACGTTCAGTAAAATCTCTCTCTGTCTCTAATATACACTCAATTATGCAATCGAATGAACCGTGCATAGACATAAAATTATTTCCTGCGAGTTTACTAACACATCCTCAAATGTTCGTTGTTTTAAACACACAAGTTCCATATATATAAGAAATATGTAGTTAACACATAAATTCCATGTAACCGACTACAACATTTACTACTTAACTGCAGAAATTACGAATGCTTCATGTTGGAGCGGAACTGTTTTTCACTACAATAAAAGTATCCACCGTTATTGCTACAGACTCTAATTTTCAGGACCTCGTATCGCATGACAATGTGCCTCCCATCCCATAAGTTAGCACGACAGCCATGTTTAAAAATCTGCCAATTATGAAAGCAAGGTCACCAACTAATGCACTTTAATCACCGTTACTTCCCGACATGTTTCGGCGTCCAGTGACGCCATCATCAGGGGGTGTTCATTGTGAATGACACAAGGTGTCCATATGGTTCATAACAGTCTTCAGTTTGGAAGTTCACTGTAACACTTTCGGGAATAATTGGTCTAATAATAGTACGTATATAACAGATATATCACCCACTAGATAAAATGCTTAAATTATATAAAAATATATAAAATCATGTGCACTTGTCCATAAAGTCACTTTAAAATTCAATTGGAGCTTTTTTGAAGTTGAAGTATGTTGAATAACGAACATGTGATGTCATATGAGGTTTTGCTGGTCGATGTAGCATGTAGACCATGCCGTATCCGTAATCTGCCAATTAATCTAACATTACTGAAGAAGGAAAGAAAAAGGACAGCCACTGTGTCCTCATAAAACCCTTTTTTTGAAAAACAATGCTGTGTCTAAAAATTGTACAAGCCATTACTGGGTACACGTACGAGTACCAGTACGTGCTTGAATTCAGAGACCTCGTCCCTTACTTCCGTAAACATGCGTATCTGAACCACTGTGCCACTCTGACAAGAGGAACTGTACGCACAGCCTAAGAGTTCTGGCGTCCGTGTTGATACGTGGCATCCCGCTGTGCTTCCTAAATAGAATCAACAGTACTTTCTCACTTCGTTAATACATCAGTATAATTAAACAATCCTTCTTGTACACAATACCAGCTACATGTTTCGGCCTTTCAGTGAAGTACTGTAAATAGGATGGATTGTGTAATAATAAAGTTGTGTTGACGGATTGATTCACTTATGGCGCGTCCGCTGTTACTGTAATTGCCTCAATAAAAATAAGACTCACAGAAAACGTGCACAGAGCATGAAATATATGAATTTTCCCTACAAATTTTATTCAGACCGTTATTTGCTCTGATAGCGTTCAGAGATCAAGATCCGTACACAGTGCACGTAAGCTTTAATGTCCGTTCATGTTGCTCGATTTTAGCCAACTTTCGAACCTGACTGGTTGAACTTCCACATAACAAATGTAATAACACACGTCCGTTCAGTGGATCTCAACTTGCAACATGCGTACAGACAGAGCAACTTTAACAAGCTTTCCGCTGAGATGCAAACGCACCCAAAACAATTAGAATTCAATATCATAAAATATTTTCACACATACACGTCTTTCAGAAACAACACAGCACTCCAATAAGCAGCCCTAATGTTTCGTATTCGGCTGATCCGGGGTGCAAATCTCCAGCTATCTCGACCTAAGGTTCTCCTTGATTTTCAAAGTAATTCTGCGCAAACGTTGGGACAATACCTAAAATTACATCGCGCCGCTTCCTTACACATTCGCTACTCATTTTCAGCTATCACTCTACTATTCGATGCCACACTGTCGGAACTACTACAGGCATAAATAAATAAATACATATATAAATAAATAAGGCAGCATATCCAGTTACGTTTCATGGGAGAGAAAAAAACTGTTGAGTTTTGAGCTTCTCACGGTGGTACTGTTACAGTCTTGAATCTTCATGAAGATCTCTTTTATACGAAAACAAGAAACTTGAAAATATATTTGAATAAATGTGAAGCCCAGTTATATTAAGAGCTTCAGTCTTGATACTATGCCCACTGATAGTGAGGTCTGAGCCAAAACTAAATAAAAAGTAGGCCTACAGGTGCAGCACGGATGTAACCACGCTGATGTTCTGTCCAATTTAGTCTCAGCTTCCATTCTGCTACCCCTCGGCAAGGTTCATAAAGTATGACTACTCCAAACACAATATATAAATAGTATACAAATCCATTGTGATCATAGTGGCCAGCATGCAACTGCAAAGCCAAAAATGTAATGAGTGGCAAAATTAAGAGGACTGAAACGAAACACAATGTAATTAATTAATCTGCCGTGTGAGGTGTACAGTACAATGACAATTTCTACAGAGAGAGGGATGGAAAACAGAGAAGCTCTGAACTGGTAAGAACATTGCAAAGATATCATAACATGTGATTTTCATGAAATGAGATTTGAGATTCACATGACAGAGACTATGAAGAATATATTCTTCTGTGATGTGACGCCACTCAGTGTGGTAGAAATTTACAGACATTTCCAAAAAAGATGGAGGGAACACATTCCTCCAAAAATTCAGTCCCTGTAAAAATTTTCCTTCGTACATATTGCCATGTAAAAATGTAATGCTGTTCCACATTCAGGTCAAACCATCACTGAGGTCTGACTATTCACTGCAAAAAAGCACATCGGCTATACTACAAATTTCCTGTGTGATCCCCGTAACATTCATTTCATAAAGTCACAATTTCGCAGCACGCACGCACGCACGCACGCACGCACGCACACACACACGTGTGTGTATAACACATATGTGCTTGTAGGCAGAGAAAATCCGCTAATCAACACACCCAGAATAGCCTACTATACACCTGTTGCATTAAAATGATGACAAAATCCCTGTATTCATAAAATAAGTAAAAGTTTAGATATAATAAGAAAGATTAAAATACTTTAAGAGTAGGTTCACTGTAATCACAAAAAATGTTCCTACATTCAACAGTTTTCTTAAACAATGAAAAACACATAACACTCCCCACTGCACAATGAGTTGAGACATCAAAGCTGCATAATAAGTTCAAACACAACCATACATTTAGTTTAAATCAGCATATACACATTTAGTTCAAGTCAGCTGCATGTTTCAACCATATATGGTCATCATCAGGCTGGCATAGAAGGAAGAAAATAAGTACACGGGTGTCTTTAGGAATGACAGCTCAATGCTTTACATATGTATCATACAAAAAAATATATATACCTATATATCTCAAGTTGGATAGGCTTGGGAATGATGCAATGTACAAGATTTTTTAAAGTTCAAAAAGATTAGGTACAGAAATGCAAAAAATTTTATTGTAGGCATTAAACTGTTCAAAATAAAAAGATCACAAGCGTTTTCTAGAGGACAGTTACAAATGTCTGTTGTAGAGGTCCCTTGTCATGGATAGTCTTGAAGAGGACTGTCATTCTTCCACAGAGAATGGAAGTTAAGATGTGCCATTTTTATTTAATTTAGAAAGTTGTGTTTGTAAATATTTGCACACCTTCTTGGTGTATGAACACTACTGGATGATTTCTCTTCAGTTTTCTTAGTCCATGTATATTTATGTATGTTTAAAATACACTACTGTGAAACACACTCATGTAACATGCTGTAGACAGATGTGCTACATCTATCTAGATATGCACATATTTTATACAATGCACATGTAAAGCATTGAGACCTCAACCTTAAATGCAACTCTATACTTATTTTCTTACTTGTGCCCAGCCTGATGATGACCATATGTTGTTGAAACATAGAGCTGACTTGCACTAAATAAATGCTGATTTAAACTAAATACATGGTTGTGTTTGACTGAGTTCCTTACATAACTTTGATTATTTAAAAACACAGCAGGAATGAACTGTCTAAAAAGCATTTAGACACTTCTGCAAAATACAGTAACACTGTAATTAATACGTCTGCATTGCAGCTTAATGAAACCTACTGAATTTAAATGGAACAAAAATAATTTTTAAATTTAGATATAAATACACACTATTCAGCCTAACAAAACATTTTATTATTTCTTTAAACGCTACATGTTTCGATTCAAAATGATCATCATCAGGCATTCTCTACAAAACTTTAAATGCAAGCTACAATGTTACAATTTGTGAGAGCTCTCAAATATAACAAAATATTACAATGAAATAGTTGCATTTTACCTAGATTTTGAGGTTTTTTAAAGAACGCATGATGATGATCGTTTTAGATGTAGCGTTCAGAGAAATAACAAAGTGTCATGTTGCACGGAATAGTGTGTATTTATGTGATTGACTGGACATGACAGGATGGATACCATTAAATTAAGATTTAAATTTAGAATCTTTTGAGATATGATGCTACATAGCTATGTACCAAGTTTCTGGGGGAACCTGGTACCTCCAACTTCAGGACAGATCATCGGTGTCCAGCCACTTTATGGCAAAGGGCCACACCCATCATTGTAGGTTGCTCCAGGAGCCACATGTATAAAAATAACAATATGTGATACATCTAACCTTCTAAATTATTGAGTAACTGTTCTAATATAGACACAATTTACAAATGTGGCAGTGGGTTGCGTAACACAACCTGGTGGGCCACTGGAGACCCATGGCATAGTTGGAAGTAGCAGCCACACTTCAGTGTTACCTCTGAGAAGACTGTAATCTTAACACTTGCCACTGTGAATAACATTCATGTACTCTGAAACTATGTCATTCTGACCCATGTGGAAGTTCAAGGCAAATGGTAGTGTCAGAGGAATGCCACATCAAAACACAGATTTACTGCTCTATGAAATTGCACATAATGAGGCTAATTTTTAATATCATACTCCACAGTCCTCAAGTAAATTCTATATATCGAATGTGTAATCCAAACCCATGTCAACTACTGTAACTGAAAATAAAATTTTTATGCAAACAGGTGATGCTCCTGCCTCTGCAGAATCAATACCAGAAGAGGAAGAACTAACCCTGGTACGTTGCTCAAAATAAGAACATGTGCATAATGTTCCGGACTAACAAGCTAACAAACAATGCATACTTCCAGTATCCATCAGTACTTTGTATGCTAGTTTTTGATTATCTGTTTCATTAACATAATACAAGAAAAAAATTATGTGTTTATGCCATCAGAGAAGACATTCTAATGGGCCATAACAAACAAAACTCGGATTTCTTAAATATTTTGCTTACACCATAATACTAAATTTTAAACGTCTGAGACACCTTATGCAGTGAAAATAAAACATACATAAAAAATAATATTCAGCTGTCTGCTCATAATGTGGGAACTGCTGATGAGGTGTAACCTATGGCAGTTTGTACAGAATTATGCTACAGAGTTCAAGGCCCTGGAACATTTTGTGTACATTTTACACCCAAGGTCACACAAGTGATACTGCTAGACACTACTTCTTTGAGACATTTCATTCTCTTAGAGTTGCTGTAGAAGGCTAGGGTATTAAATTTCATTTATATATTTTAAGGCATCAAAATTCAAAGTGCTGTGTCAAAACACTCCCTCAAAATGGAAATAAAATGTACAATTTTTCAAACAACCAATTAAATAATGATACTTTCAAATGTGTGACTCATCCATGAGAGAGGTAAAGACAGATACCAAGTATAGGATACATCATTACAAAGATGTTACATTCCAGAAAACAATCAACCGAAGTCTTTCGCGTCTAACTACTGTTCAGATCTTCTCAACATGTCTGATATTGATACTTTAGGAGGTGGAAATTCCAGAAAATCTCCGGCAACGGGAGCACGTTGCACAGATACTGCGACTTGATTCAGAGTCACTCGAGAAAGAAATGATTCTGGCAAAAACTGTAGAGGCAACTCTGAAGGAGCTCAAGAGAGTGTATGATAATGCCATCAAGCCCCTGGAGATGCTCTTCAAATACCGTGAACTTAGCAACAGACATTTTGGAGGTATGTCCCTGTCAGATGATTCAATTAGTATACTATTCAACTGCATTAATGAAATTTACCATACAATTCATTTTATTACATTAAGGTATAGAAGGAACAGTCACAATTTCATCATTGTTTAAAATGAAATGTATAACACAACTGCTTATATCTATGTAAAAACTGTACCATCATCATACAGTGAAAAAGAATAACATTCTTTATTTACAGCGTAATTTCCCACATTTTCCTAAAATGCAAATCATCAACAGGAAAACCAATTACTCAATAGCAGAGCTCAAAACACAAGGCAGGTTACTACAGTATCAAAAGGTAAAGGTAAAGCTATCCCTGTACAGACCTGGTGAGGCCCTGAAGGTTCCAGGAGGTTGAGGCTACCAGATTTCAAGACAATTGGCACATGAAGGTGGTAAGGTTGTCAGTCCTACACACCAGCTGCCTTTACCCCCAGAAAATATTCCTGGTTCTCATGTCTGTTAGAGGCTGAGTCGACCCCAGGGCCATAGTGCGACCGGAGGATTATGTCAATGAAAAACTACAGTATAAATAGCATAACAATATTCTGTTAACAAGGAGACATTATTATGAAAGTATACTGAAAAATTTAATATGAGCTAGGATATGAGACAAACCCTAAAACTTAAAACTTTAAAACAAATTTTATAAGCATCACTATTTGTCAAACATTTTAGCTTACACTCAGTATTTTAATGCACTTCTGAAACCATCTTATACCTGTTCATCAGATACATACCTAACATTATTACACACCTGAAATTGTAATAACCTTCCACGTTTCCATTCTCGCAACTGAATAACCAGTTTCCCAGATGATCATCTGCAGTACCAAAACATGTAGGAAATTACACTGTAAATAGACGGCTCAATTTTTAAAGGTACTATGATGTTATAATTATTCCATAGATTAAGATTAGTGAACTGCACAATGAAATACTTCAAAGTATCTCCTTTTTGCTTTTCTTTTCAAGACCCTGAAATATTTTCAAAACCCCTTATCCTCTTCATGGGTCCCTGGAGCGGTGGAAAGTCAACCATAATCAACTATCTGCTGGACAATGAATACACACGTACAGCATTACGCACAGGTGAAGTACAGCTTTGCACTGCAGTCTAAACAAATGCCAACTGCTGCTAGACAATGCCCTTTCAGAGCATCACAATACACAGTGAATTTATAGTCTTATTCCTACCTGTAGACAATATTCATGCATTTATGAAATAAACCTAAAAGTAGTGGATGGATTCAGATAATTTTCTTTTAGAGGAATGAATACCAGAAGGACTAAAGTCTGAAGTGTTCCAAGTAGCACCTGGGGACAAAATGTGGGTTGTCTGTCTTCCATCTGCCTTTCATTGCACCATTCTCACCTGGTTCCATATTACGGAACACAACAATAATAATTTTCAAGGTCAGCACATGTCAAAATTTCAGTAGTTTACCTGGCCCATTACAGTACATAATACGCTGTCAGTACCCACTCAATATCTATCTTCTTTTATGCTGCCCAAACTTAGTTCAAAGGACCCCAAAATTATTCCTGGCAATGTGACCATACTTTCAAACCAATGTACTATGAAGAACACAGTTTTGTGAAAATTAATTTTTGAGACCCATACAAAATCATCAATTCTATGTAGCTTACACCAATCCAGATCGTCTTGACACATAAATCAACAACTATTTTTATGCCATAGTAGGAATAACTATTCCTCACCCAGATATGCTTAATCTCCTTAGCAGTACCACAATATGCATAGTAGCTACAACTCTCAAGAAGACTTACCACCCAAGTTAAGAAATTACAGTATATTCATGCAGTTCAAAAAATACTGGCAACACAGATTTGAACTGCATCCAAAAACTCAACTGCAATACTTACACTCTGTTTTAACAGCTCTGGCTACCACACACACACACACATACTGACCACAGAGTACAGTAAATTTCTTAATACCATTAGGCATTCTCTACTGTGTCTGCATACGGAAGTGGTCAACATAAAAGTCACACCTTTAAATATAACAGATAAATTCAGAAAATGAACTGGTTGTTTTCCAGTAAAACATTTAAAAATACAGAAAAAATTGCCAGAGGAAATCACTTGACCAAAGTTATTTCAGCCAAGCCTGAAAACAGACAACTCAATCAAAATTCACACAAAGTCATTTCTGCATAAACAACTCTCTGTGTCATTTGTCAAGGTGCTGAACCATCTCCTGCCTACTTCAATATACTTATGTGGGGAGACCGGGTTGAGGTCCTAGATGGTACTCAACTCGCTGCTGACTGGACATTCTCAGGGCTGCAGAAGTTTGGTCAAGGACTGCTGGACAGGCTCAGAGGCCTTAGACTACCCAACCCACTTCTAGAGAAGGTACTGTGTCAAGAAATCTTGGAATAATTTATTAGAAGACAGCACCACTTTCTCAACTTCGAGGCCTAAAATTTTTACATTTCATTAACAAGAGACGACTCTAAGGCCAATACACATTAACTGCTATGTGTACTATGAACTAACACCACATCTGACTTGCATTCACGAACTACCAGGCTGAATACCCTGATTCAAATCCTCATGACTTCCTTCAGTCCCACCAAATGAATGTTAGAATGATAATATAAACCTTGCTCCATGTGATCGTAACTAGTTATTTTGGCATTGATAGTAACATCTTTTCTTCCACTAATGTGAGATTATGCTGCACAAATCAACTGTAACTGCACACATGAAATTTCATGTCCACATAACAGTGCAGTCAGTACAGTGACTAGGCTATGAGCTAGATATCCTAGCATTTTCTGCCAAATTTCTGGTAGGTTAAGAGATGAGTCTCTTCTTCGAATTATTCGGATTGGCTCTGGGACATACATAGCCTTCAATTAAGTGGATACTGGGGTCTTTTCCACCAGGAGTAAAGCAGCTAGGGCATGAAGCTGACCACTCACCCCCACCTAGCGCCCAGCTTAAGAACAGGTGGAACTATACCTCTACCCCCCATAAACTTTCATAGGGTACAAAGGAACAGCTTTGCCTTTTCATATAATATTGCAGCACTATAATGTCTTATTTTCACTGAATAAATTAATTTTGCACTCAGCAGTTCAACAAACCAGCCTTTCCCCACTCTTTCCTTCACCCTCACTTGCAGTAGTTCTCTGAACACACCAGCGTTATGAACAGACCACAAATGATATGGCTTCCAGCTCACAGAGCTCACCACAGTGTTTTAAAACCCACAAAAACTCATGCACTTCAACACTAATTTCTACTGTTCGCCAAAGTATAGACATGTTAGAAACTTCCATAACTTAATCTTTCAGCACGTGTATAAAGGTTTTCAAATATCTGCTAGTACTGTTCTAAAATTTTCTTAAAAATAAACGTTATTTGCCACAAATACAAGTATAAGTATGTACCACAGATTTAGAACAATCAGTTTCCAAACTTGTATTTCTACAGTTGTTTTAGACCAGCACTTGCCATTTAAAACAAGTAGCATCTAATAACCTTGTGTTTCTCATGACTCCAATAAGGTAAACATTGTGGAGATCCCTGGCATTCTGGAGATTCGCAAGCAAGTAGAACGTCTGTTTCCATTCAATGATGCCTGCCAATGGTTCATTGACCGAGCTGACATCATATTCCTTGTGTACGACCCATCGAAACTAGATGTAGGGCCAGAGACAGAAGCAATACTGGACCAGCTAAAGGGCAGGGAGTATCAGGTCTGTTGCTATATTACAACATTTCATGACATGCTACTTGGCCATAAATATGAGAAAAACTGGTGCTTTTAATTTCTTCCTAGAACACTTTTTCAGTTACTGTACATTTAACAAGATAAATTCAAAGCCTTAATTTATGTCAATAGTCAGTGACAAAATCTTATTTTGTTAGTAACTTTTAACAGAATTGATCACATAAAATGTTACTGGACGCTAACAAGGTCAAAATACAAGACATGTGGGCAGGCCAGTCACATAAATTTTCACATGGGTTAAAACATGCACAAAGGGACAAAGACAAAGCACACAAACAGCCTGCCCATACAGCATTATTTTCACGCATGTGCGTACAAATAGAACAACTGAGCATATCTGAAGCAGGGATCACAGATTCTTTGAAAATTTAGTAGGAAGACAATTATTTTGTTTGCCAGAGAAGAGGCTGATCAACATTCTCTGGCTTCTGTTCAAGATCCCAGCAGATTAATTACAAGTAAAAATGGAGAAGGCACGTTTGCTTAAGAGGGTAATATACTCACTCAACCGCAAGTTGGACAATCCATGGTTTGAATCCTGGCAGGGACAAGAATTTTTCTCTTATCCAAAAGTCCAGACTGGCTCTGGGGCCCACCCACTCTCTCATTCTTTGGATACTGGGGGGCTCTTTCCCTGGGTGTAAAGCACCTGAGGTGTGTTGGTGTACACAGGGACAACTTTACCTTTATATGATTGCTCTCATGTATTATGGGTTCCCAAAATCTGGGATCTAAGACATGCAAAGCCACAAAGTTAGTGACTTGAAGAAAACTGAAAGTTCTGCTTGGGAGAAGACTGGAAGTTCTGCTTGGTTGATGACTGCCATCAACCAACTTGGCAAAACTTTTTGGCTTCTGAAATGCTGAGCTCAAAACTAGCCTAATGAAAGGAATGTGGATTCACTGCTCTGGACAGTAACACATGAACACACTCCAACAATACAAGACAGTAATCATCAAATGTTCTGTTTGGAGTTCAGTGACATGTCCAGAATTCCAAAAAACCACCCCCCAAATGCCAATCGTGGAACAGGTTACGAGCCAAAACTTTTCAGTCCCCAAGAGTATTTTTTCACCCCTGACTGACAGTAAATCTCAACGTCCACCTACCTATACTGACCAATTCACATTTCGGCTTCATGATACCATGCCATATTTACAGACACGCATAATTCTCAACAAAGCTGATCAAGTACGCCCTGAGGAACTAATGAGAGTGCAAGGCACACTGATCTGGAACATCAGCCCTCTTATGTCAAGTTCTGAGCCTCCAGTTATGTATTCCACATCACTCTGGTCACTGCCATACGAGGCTGGGGCCCCTACACGACTACTGCTTGCACAGGAAAGAGCCTTCTTAAGGGACTTCAGAGACGCCATTGATAAGCGAGTCGAGAACAAAATTGCAAGCGCACGACGATTTGCTGTGAGTATCAGTCTATTAAGCATAACCACCCCCAATGACACAGGTGTCACAATGTAAATATTAGCAGCACAAAAGCCTAGAAAGTCATGGGAAATCAAATTATAAAGTGGCAGGAAAATATCAAAATGAACATTAAATAAATCAGGAAATGTATGCACAGCATAAAAGTTCTGGCTCCTTCACACTGTTACTGCTTAGAGATTTTTTATTTGTGGATGCTACATTTTAATGCTCTGTCTGAACAGCATAAAACCGATGACTTCAAGCAAAACACTGAGAAATGTATTTAAATGTCTTTCCCTTTTCTTACACAACACATGCTATTCAGTTCTCCCCATATCCTATAAACTGACTTATAGTTGATCACGTTTGATTGTAGAGATACTGCTAGAAAACTTCAAGTGTGTGTAATAACAGTGGACAGTAAAGCTTCCAAATCAGAGTCAAACAGATCACTGTATTAAAAGAATACAACAGACTCATAACAACGCAGTCAAAATGCAATCAGAACGTTCTTTCACTTTTATAATGTGGGCCGATGGCCAGGTCTACATACACTGGAGATTTCCACAGAAATACAGATTGTCCTGCATGTAAAGTTTCTGTTATGTTTGTCTGATTTTAAGCAAAACTGAAATGGCTCAATGCTTTTCACACAAAACTCACCAATATTAAATTTCATAAAAATCCTTTCTGTTATTCTTCAATCATTATATGGACGTGAATATCCAGACATAAACATGTCTAAGAAGCAACTTCTTGTGAAAGTGATGGACGCCTGGGCTTGAAAATCATATGTGAAATGTGGCACTTCAAAGCAATGTTGAAGAAAATTAAAGCTGTCTGGGATATGACACCATGCAGATTACAAGTGGACTACCCAAAAGATGGAGAGAGCAAGCTCATCCACAAAGTTACTAACTATTTACCAGTCTACACGGCGTCACATCCCAGGTGACTTGCATCTTAAGTAGTAGTTTCTCGAACAGCTGAATAAGTGCCTGTGTGCTCACAGAAGATCCTGTACCAAGGAATCTATTACTTCAGAAGTAAGAACTGGAAGTATTTTAAAAATTGTACATGTGAACATTTAAATGTTATATTATCTGTAAAAAATGTACTTCAGATACTGTAGATGATCATTAACAATGTATTTATTACAACTTAATACTTCCTATTTTTTAGGTGCGGGTTCGTAATCATGCAAAAATGGTCGACTGCTATCTAACAACCTACTACAACCACAAGTCCTTCTTTGGTAACAAGAAGAAAATTAGTGACGATATCATTGAGCATCCTCAGGACTACCACATTTATGAAGGCCTCAGCACACTGACCAACATATCGCGTTATGACTTGCCGGATCCAGATGTCTACAGGGACTTCTTCAGACTCAATCCCCTATATGACTTCCCACTGCTCTCATCAACATGCACATACTTCAGGGGATGTCCTATCAATCGACTAGATGTTGCCATAGCTTATGATTTGCCGGAACTCGTTGGGAAGTACAAAAAATCAGTTGAAGCTGCACTGGCCAATATTCAACCAAAAAGTTGAGTCATGAGAGTAAACACACTCGTATCCTGTAACCCTCTCAAAATATGGAAGTGAAACACTGTAACACTACATCTTGTGTGTACAAGTTATTCTGATGAAAGATCAGGCTTGAAGTAGTTGAATCAAACATTGGCCATGAAAAATTTGTATGCTGTATAAAACCATTTGGATATGTATCATGTTATGGAAAGAGTATCACAATGACAATGATCTACTTCCAGAGCCCATACATAATATTAGGAAAACAAGAAGGGTTCAATTTTGTGCCTCCAAAACCTTTAGAAATTTAAAAACTAATCTGACCACAAGTACTAAAACTAAATAATCAAGACAGTAATTTTAAACATTGAACCCTGACAGGAGAAATGTGGAAATAACTGTGGTACAACGCTGCAAAAATAGGTGTACATTCTATGTTGAGGAATCGTGGCAAAGAACAACACATTCATCTTTGAAGACTGAGTGAGTACCAAGTTACAAAACCAGTGTGATAATGTTGTATTTATAAATTCTGTGACTTGTGTCCACATTTGATTTTCATTGTGTTCAAACCTAATGATGCTTTGATCTAGCACTGGTGCTGATGTGTTAGGAAGTACACTTATATTTGCGATTAATACTGAAGTTCATGAACAAAGAAAACTTTAAAGAAATATCTCTGGGTGACCAATATTCTAATGTGATTGAGGTGATCAAAGCTTCCACAGCCTCTGTGTTTCACAAGCAAGCCAACTAGAAAAAATGATGAGGAGAACAGATGAAAATGGATAGAACAACTGACTTTCCAGTGAAGTGACCAAAGTTGGCATAACTGTGATGCTGAACTGATCTACTGAACTTGTTCCTGGTTCATGCATGCACCATTCAGATTTGTGAATGGGTTGTTCACCTTCAAACTTTTGACATAAAAAATCAAGCAGAAGCATATACTTCAAACAAAAATGCAGTTCCCAATAAAAAGGACAGAAAATAGTAAAAAATAAATGGCTCCCATGATTTCTCATTCACTTGAATGAATTATAATGATTTACATATCCTAATTCCAGTATTCACAAGTTAACAAGTAAAGATAATAGTGATAGAAGAGACAATGACAGAAAAGTGACAAGCAAAGTATTGATGGTGAGCAATGGGCATAACCAGTTGCATTTTCTGAAAGATAATGCCTAGGGTCATTTTCTACATGTTAAGACTCATTATAAATACAATAATGGGTGAGTTTTAATCTCTGCTAAATATGAAGCAAAACAAATAGAAAACTGCATTTTATAAGTCAATGCAACAATAGATGTAGAGGAATGCAGTTAGTTAGAATACATTTCATCACACACATATTCCTTTGCTGTTGAGAAGTATGTCTGTTGAAATTAATTCCAGTGAGGAAAATACTTGTTTCATTACTCATGCCATGTGAAACACTGGCAAATGGACCTGTATACACTTCATCCATAAAATTGGATGTGTCTCTTAAAATAAACGGAAATGTGCTCATCTTCATCAACATGGCTCACGACTAATCATGTACATAAACTGCAGTTTTTTTTTTCACTCAAAGCTGTAGTCAAAACATCTGCAGTACCTCCCTTCTTAAATAGATTAAAATCATATTACATACATAACAACAATACACACCATATGGAACTGTCTGAGGAACACCTGACTTAATAACCATTAACACTTTGGTGCAGGAATTAAATGGCCCAAGAGATCTGCAGCAGAACAGAATTTAAACAGGGTCTGCATAAGAGGGATGTGTAAGAGCAGCCATAAATATATGATATTCAGTGTTCTGAGCATCACACATAAGAGTTATAAATATATAACATTCAATGCCAAAAGGTAACCAAACCAGCCAATATACACAGTATCTCATTCAAGAGATGGTGGATTTCTGGAAGCTGTGATGGCCAGCTTAGAACGTGCTGTGCTGCTGTGGAAAGCTTGCTGTTAACAGTTTGTAGACATCAATATACTCTGAGTTAAGACTCACTGAACTCTGGATCATTCCACTTAACTATGCACTAAAAACTGCTTTCTTCTGCAATGTTATGATGCGTAATGGTATAGATTTACCAATGTTTCTACCTTGAAGAATCAGCCAGCAAGTTTCTCCAAAACGCTGGTAAATCTGTACCAGAATACACAATGTCACATCCCACACAACATTAATTTTCAACAATGTCACATCCCACACAACATTAATATTCATAATCACTGCCATGAGAACCTCAGGTCTGAATGTCTGTCAGCAATTTAGGAAAGTGCTTCAAGTTTATAAATTTATAAATGAATTTCTCCAACCCTATGTAATTCCAGTACACTTATATCAGATTTAAAGTTCTCACTCTTCATTCTGAATATTCTCTGAATTAATAATGTCACATGGAATCATAAAACCTCTGGCCTTAACTATGACAAAATATTTTTCATGCCCTTTCCCTTAATTTACATTACAAGTAGGTAGATTTCAACGCAATTTTTAGAACAAAAGTCCAGTGGCATGGAAGTTATGGCATTAAAATATCATAGAATAGTTCTCACTTTCCACGATTTCGCTTTAACGTGACTTCGAAATTTAGACTTGTCGAATTTACGCGATAATTTTCGGTTTAATGCAATTTAGCATAGACGATCTGTGGTTACGCTCATCTCTGTAGGAGGTTAGCAAGAAATGACAACACTGAAAGCCATCAGTCATGTGGATCGATAACACTGGTGTTATATCCACCCAGCTCATTTAGTTTCCTTTCAACAGCATTGGCTTTTCTTACCAATATGAGTAAGAAACATAAATCTGCATTACCTAGTGCAATCCAAGTGAAAAATCGGCGAAAGACAATCGGTATTGAAGACAAATTACGTGAAACAAGCTGACTTGGAAAAGGCGAATGAATTGTTGATATATGATGTGATGTTAGACTCACTCATAGTAGCGTACATACAATTCATGATAATGCTGATACAATTAAATAAAGTGCTAAGTCAGGAACTGAAGTGTTCGTTTGTGTATCAAGACTGCCACAGTCCTATCCGAATGAACTGTACCAAAAAACTATGGATTTAAGTCTTTCATTTTTATTGCCTTAGAAGTAAATAAAATAAATAAATAAATAACTATACTGCATAGATATTTATGCATACTGTATAGAAATGTATATACAGTACATATCTACTCTACAGGTCCGTATGTCCACAAGTGGTATAGTCATACACTATATAGGATGAGTTTGTCAGTCCCTTAACCCCCAGCAAATTCATTGCTCTAATGGGAAATTTGTGTTTGATTTGTGTGGCTTCTTTAGGAACATAACCCTGGCATAAAACAAGAACTACCTGTACAAGGAAAAAGGTTTAGGTGCTGTGCAAGCCCTATATTGGTAACCAGTGCCATAACTTTCACAACATGGCAGCAAACCACTGCAGCGATATCTAGCAACAAGCTGAAGGGTTGAAACACGACAGCAGTCTTCATTACAAAACTGACATTTGACCAGAATGTCGGAAATGTCAGAGGCACATTACACAGTGAACAAACATGAGTCAGGTCTCATTTCAAAGTGTCCATCTGTCACGCACATGTGGCAGGTACAGAGCCATGCAACAATGACTTCTTCCAGCCTGATGGAACTGAAATCCTGCCATACCTGCACACATGATTTCACATCTTGCAATTTTCTGCCCTTCATACAAATCCATTCAGCTAGTCAGGCAGACAAAACAGCACGACATCTCTGCCTACAGCTCAGATAAATCCCCATGCAAAGCAGCTGCCTTGGAAGCTTCACCAGCAGCCTCATTACCAGACAGGCATTGGTACAAAGCAAAGTACAACAGACTTCCCTGCCTGACAGACATATGACACTTGCTGCAGAATGTCGATAAGTGGAATGCCAGGTGCATATCCATAAGCATTTAGGCAGTCAGTGCAAAGCTGATACTATTGACACAAACACTGAACAAAACAAATGATCTGAATGGCATACAGTCCAACAATATAAATGCTGCTAAAATCATATAGCCAGCGCAAGAAAATCTGGTCTCCACAGACAGAGGCATAATTAACCAAACCTTAAACAAATGGTCATCAGAACACACAGTCCTACAATCCACAGCAGAAAACAGACATAATGGAACAGAGTCTCTATAAATTTTTTTGTGCTCTCAGCTGAGGAATTGAATCTGAGTCCCTTTTCTACAAATTCACAAATTTAACACCATATATACAAATATTTTCTAAACATCATGTGCACTTCTAAATTCATTGTTGATATGTTCCTGTATTGGCTCAATCTCGAAAAGTTTCCGATTTCCTTCATAAGATCTAAAATTGTCATTATTTACAACATGTATAAATCTTGAAGTAACTTACATCTGTCTTATTATACACAGCATAACTTTATCCATCTCTCCAAGCAGAATGAACTAGAATAACAGTTAGAGAAGGCAAGTTGGCCAAGTATTACATCACCTTCTGTATGCTGCAACATCAGATTCTCAGATGCGTGTGTCGTCTGTCATACAGAGCAGGTTATTGGATCTCAGAAATTCTTGCTGTTGAGCGAAGTGTTCATATGCAATACTTTCAAAAAAGTATGTCATAGAAAAATGTTGAAAGTTTTGTAAAGAATATCCCATGTCAACAGTGCTACATAGAAGAAAAATGTACAGGCTAGTGAAAAATGACTCACAGGTTCAGCACTGAAATATGAAAACTAGAGTATTTTATTTGGATGACATATGGCTCACATTAACACATTGCGTACGGGCCACGACGAAAGTCGTGATTTAAATCCCATGCGCCGCGGACGGGCCACGACTAAAGTCGTTTTTGAACAGTGCGTCCTTTATTGAACTATAGCATCTGTAGCTACATTGTTATCGTCCCAAGTTCTCTTTCAAGTTACTTCAGGAACTTTATGGCACCCATAAAATTAACAAACCGTGAATTCCTTCTGTCCCTTCGACCCAGGAAACATAAATTATCCAAAAAGTGGTCCTCTCCATGTGTCAAAATTTTGAGTGCGTTTTTGTATATTTTTCATGCCATGCACTTATTCACCCCGAAGTTTGTCAACAACAAACTCGTACAACCAATTCAGTAACAACAGACATTCAAGTCTTTATTTACCCCAACACCTTTTGAAATACTTTAAAAGATTTTAAGACTTGTAAAATTTTTTGAAGCTGTTTTTGTGTTTTTAAAGGACGCATCCCCTGAGGATTACGCTGTGATGCGTTGAAACATGTGGGGTTAAATAAGGACTTCAGTGTCAGTTGTTACTGAATTGAGTGTACGAGTTGGTTGTTGACTCACGTCAGGTTTTCAGTACATGTTCTGTCATAGTTTTGGCTACTAACAACTATGTGTTCAAGGAGGAAGTGTTTGACAGTCGAGGAAACCATAGCAGAACTTTATTCTGATCCATTGTCAGATATATCCGATTCTGAATCCAGTGATACTGGAACGGTTGACAGTAATTTACTAACGAAAAATGCGTGGAAAAGTTTGCAGTCTCGTTTAGGTGACAGTAGTGACAGTGAACCTTCAAATACAGACAGTAGTGACAGTGAAACAAGTGAACCATGTGACACTGAAACTGTTGACAGATGCAGTAAACGTGACAACACTCCTAAAGTTGAAGGATTTTTAGGGAACCCAGTTGTCAGTGTAAATATAGAAAACCCTACAGACATATCCCAAGTTGTTAGCACTGTGATTGGAGATGACCTCATTGAACTCTTTGCTGAGCAGTCAAATTTGTATCATAGGCAGAATGTGGACAAATGGAAAATGTCCCCCAAATCCCCAAAATGGACGGACATTACAAAATCAGAGACGAAAAAATTCTTAGGCCTAATACTTTTGATGGGTCAAGTTAGGAAAGATAATTTGAAAGACTACTGGCCTACAGATCCCACAATAGCTACTCCAGTATTTCCACAAACAATGAGCAGAAATTGTTTCGAGGCAATATGGCAAGCTTGGCATTTCAATGATAACAGCCAAATAAAAACTGATTCATCCAGACTCTTCAAAATTGAAACCGTCTATGAATATCTCCTTCAGAAGTTCAGATCCGTGTACAGTCCAGAACAAGAACTATCGCTGGATGAAGGGATGATCCCATGGAGGGGGCGCCTGAGATTTCGAACTTACAACCCTGGCAAAATTACAAAATATGGTATATTAGTTAGAATGCTCTGTGAAGCTAAAACAGGGTATATTTCTAATATGGAAATATATACAGCACAAGGCAAGAAATTGAATGACACGGTAATGTCAGTACTACAAAACAATTTAGGTGTTCACCATCATGTTTACCAGGACAATTTTTATAATAGTGTGAATCTGGTGGGAAACCTATTGAAACACAAAATCAGAGTATGTGGCACAATGAGACCTAACAGAGGCATTCCGAAAGGTCTGGAGAAAGAGGCAAAGGAGCTGAAGAGAGGACAGTCACCTGTTCGAAGGAAAGGTGATATACTGGTGTAAGTTTGGAAAGACAAGAGATTAGTCAGAATGATAAGTACCATACATGATTCAAAACATGTCAATACAGGAAAGACAGATAGAAAAACCAGTGAAGAAAAAAATAAACCAAACTGTATAGTGCAATACAACAAGTTCATGAAAGGTGTAGATCGTGCGGATCAATATTTGAGCTACTATTCGATTGTCAGAAAAACGGTGAAATGGTCAAAAAAAGTGGTGTTGTTTCTACTAAATTGTGCATTGTTTAATTCGTTCTTGATTGACAAAACACTGAACAAAGGACTAAAAGAACAAAAGTACAAGAAATTTCTTCATGAGGTCACTAGAAACTGGATCACGGAACGAGGAGACATGGCAGATTCCAACAGCGATGAAGACAATGCTGTGCCATCAGAGAAGAAACCTACACCAAGGGGGCCAGCAGAGGACCCAACGGGAAGACTGTCGGGAAATTTTAGTAAGCATAAGTTAGGAAAAATAGTTGGTGGGGGACAAGGGAAAAAGAAATATCCAGTGAGGCAATGTAGGGTTTGTTCTGCGCACAAAAAGCGGAGTGAAACAAGATATATTTGTGAGTACTGTGTTGTGCCACTTCACAAACGAAGCTGTTTCGAAAAATATCATACACTGAAATGTTATTAGGCTATCTGTGTGATGAAAATGCCAAGTGACGTCACGGTGCACTAACTGCAGCACGGAAACGTAAGTAGAAACATCCCTTTCTTTAAAAGTTTAAATGCCTGAAAATGTCCGGGAACTGGGGTATTTAATTTAAAAGGCTAGCCGGTCTGCAATGTGTTAAGTAGCAGCATATATGCCAAAACAACAGACTAGTGTTAATGAAAATCCCAATGCAGTTCACACGCTTCGAATGTAATACAGCTGCCATGCTGAGGGAAAAGTTCTGTGAGATGCTCTGTACTTGTGAAGCACAAGTATGTCCAAATAAGTCCTTATTGAAATATGTCTTCTCTGTTCTAATCTCATGTATGCCCAGCAGCATCAGAATGGCAAGCTCATCACTGCCTCTTCTTTCCAATTGTAAGCTCAAAATCTTTCAGTTCACCACTGTGTTCTACAATATATTTGCTGGCACACTCTCAATTGCAAACCTCAGTACTTACACACGACATTACTTTCAAAAGATAAGTCACATGGCCTCTGATGTTTTATATGCAATTTACTGGACCACAACTCCTGAACTGCTCTTTTTTTGCCAGTGCACAGACCATCAGGCAATCAAGAGTACTCAGCACTTGCCTGTCAATTGTCTTTGTCTCTCTGCTCTTAGATAACTATTCTTTCTTGTTTGGTATAATTTCAGAATTTTTGATAGTCGAGTCTCAATCACTCTAAGTGAACATGTTCTCATGTTGCAATGGTTTTAATGTTAAGATGACCAGTGGTGAACAAAAGTCACACACAAAGTGTTCAACATAAAGTAGAACCAGCTCATTAAAACTACAAACCTGCTCACAGAATCTACACAACAACCGTATCATGTAACCTACAGCATGTTACAGCCGGCATTGGATATGACCTCCTTCAACTTTCAAGACATGCCTCACATCTGATGACCACATTATTAAAACCTGTTTGAAGTTTTTGTCTAGAAACTGCCGATAGTGCACGCCTGATAATTTCTTTAAGTTCATCCCCCTCAGTGCATGGATTATCTCCTAATCTGCACTTGTTATTCTGAGTATTTACATGGTCATTTATGTAAAACTATGCCACATCTATATACAAGCTATAGACTTCACCTACACACTGCTTCACTGAACTAGCTGCAAAATCACATACCCTTGCCACACTGTCTGCATCCTGGAGTTTTCACACAACTGCAAACTTGTACCGTTTCAAACAACACAATCATGTAGCTGTGTGTACAGATGACCTTGACACACTTGTTTCCTGGGATAACCATCTACATGGTTTCCAAAAAGATAGTTCAAATCTCACTCCAGCATCATCAAATATTCCTTCTGAAAGAACATCTGACATTCACTCTGGCTTCTTCTTTACCAAGAAACCTGTTATTCTAAAGCTGTTCACCAGTCACTCACTATATTGTTGCTTTTGAACCAACAGAAACACTGGAAAACTGAGAGCTAAATTTGCCATAACACTTTTCATAATATTTCTTTCTTACATAGGTTTCAACAGTAAGAACCCTTGTAGTACACCCTGCTTCACATTCAGGAAATAAAACAATACCACTCACCCTCCCATGTTACACTGTACTACATATTCATAAACTACACTAAATAGGTTATATTTGCTACACCCAGCACATGAAACTGGATTGTGTGGCAGCATTCTAATGACTTATATTGTAGCTAAACACACTGCAGTCAAAACAGCAGGAATGAGTCAGAGAGCCTGATAGCAGAGCAGATGCTGCAGTTTTCACACTCAAACGAATGCTCTGTGTATTAATACCCACAGAAAAAATTCATGGCATCAAAATTTCACAAAAATGTGCTAAAGGACTGCAAGGCTATCCACAAATTCATTTCGAGACTTAAGTAAAATTGGCCTTAAAATGAATTAGGTTTAGTAACATTGCTTGGTAAATCCATAGCAAAACAGACTAAGAAAAACAATGACGAATGTGATTTTTCTGAATGCCTGGAAAACATTCAGCAGTCTGCATACTGACAACAGTGTAACCCCAATTTTTTTTTAAATATATGAACCCAACAGAGGCACAACTGACATATGTTCAAAATGACATTTTGAAAATTAAATATCTCCATGCAAGAGGGACATCATGATAACCTACATATTGTTTGAACGGTCTAGAAATGCAGATTCCAATAGTGACATAACATTTTATGTACTACAATGTACTAGTGCAAAAAGGACTCTCAATATTTACATGCAACAACCCATTCGGAAATCTTCTGCCACTGCTTGAAACAAGCACAGCAAATACTGCTAAAACACTAATTTAGCCTACTTCTTTCTTCATCTCTTGCAAGCAGCTATCAAGTTTCATACAAAAGAAACTAGGCACTGAAAAACATAAAACTGCAAAAAACCTTTGCACCAGCAACAGTGCATCATATGTTTGAAATCAGTTCCACATTCTTAGTAATTACAGAATTAACACATGATATTTGGAATTTCTCAAATTGAGAGAAGCATGGAAATTTAAAATACTCACATTTGGTGTCACCTCTCTCAGCCATTCATCAGCCTGTTCATCGAAGTCAATTTTGCATGCATTTCTCAGGTCTTGTGCTGCTTCCTCCCACTGACCCAGAAGACGATGAGCTCGACCACGGAATTTGTATGCTGCCGCATTGTCAGGGTTGATTTGCAGGGCTCGTGAGCAATCACGAATGCAAGCATTTGGTTTGTTTAATTTTAAAAAGCACTGTCCCCGTTTAGCATAGAGCAAAGCTGAACCTGTGAGAGAGAAACATTAATATTACATTATTTTAATTCATACTAAATCAATACGTACACATTCTGTATCTGTAATAAGCATGCATGTGCGCATGTGCACTAACACACACATACACACACACAGAGTTAGAAACTTCATATTAATCTTTCTGAAGCAAAAACTAAAGAATGTTAACGAAACATTTCACACCACTGTACAGACATGTGAATACACAAAACAATAAAACAAGTAAATACGTGACATATAACATATGTGGACGAGTCATTTTTGAGATCTGAACCATTCAGAATTATAGAGAGAAACAGAATGCAGAGACTATACCTGCACTGCAACCCTCTGCTTTCTTTCCTAAACATGGTGTTCAATACACAATGTGATATTACCGTGCCGCTTAGCAAGTCCAATAATTGTTCTGGGGGGGAACATGGTTGATGGACACAAATTTGCAGAGATACTGAAATGCACATTATGCATTGACAGTGGGATAAAGGGACATTTACGTGCACAGCAGCAGAACAAAAATACAAAAAATAAGCCACACACTGGACATGAAATACAGAAACCTGGATGACACTGCTCAACATCCTGGGACCAGCAAGAGGAGGATCAGGGCTGCAGAACACTTAGTCCATTGGTCTGTTCGGCAGCTCCTACATCAGTAACTCTGTGCCCTTACCATCTCCACTGGCATAAGACATATGCCCATAATGTGGAGTTTTGTCAGCACGTCCTCTAGCAACATGCCAGTAACCCTTTCTTATTGACCCTCATGTTAACAAGATGTGGTAGGATTTACTTGTGATGGCATCACAAATTTCCACAATGAGCTGTTATACATATGTGTGTGGCTGTGCACATGTGCGCACACATGTGCATGCACATGTGTATGTACATCATCTGAAATATAAATATTTATTAGCCACATTAAATACATTAAATTAGATGAAGATTTAATATCTTGTAACAGTGGAGACTTTCATCTCTTCATGTTGTTGGAATTAGGCTGACAGGGAGTCTGCATTAACCTTTTGGCAATAAATTTGGACATTTACATTTTCATGCACCCATTGTGTAAAATGCGGATTTTTATGAACCAAAAAAAACCTATAAAAAAGACCTATTTCTCACTTAAGCTTTGACCTGTCAGCTGTGAATCTACAATCCCTACAATACTCCTCACACCACCCCACAACTTGAGGATCTGATACCCTGAGGACCTGCCATCCCCCACGATATAACATAGCACTCATAGGCAGCTGATAATCCACATGTTGGTGTCATGATAATGAACCATGACACCAAAAGGACTTTGAATAAAGACAGATGAGGCACCAACCTAACAAGCATGAGGACTGATTCAGGTGCAGTGATGTTAGGTTCGGGGTAGAAGGAAAGGGCTGTTAGGCACTAAGAAGCAGCCACCAAGCCAGTGAAAGGGAGAAGAAGTGCCTTTGCAGGCCCCGTAAAATTACACAGAACTGTAGTTCTGCTGCCAGGTGGCTCACCATGAGGCAAGCAATGCCAACACTACATAGTCAATGATACAGCCAGTCATTCGCTGGGCTCAGTCTGGTGGGAAAGCTGTTCCATGTCACCATAGTCAATGATATAGCCAGTCATTGGCTGGGCTCAGTCTGGTGGGAAAGCTGTTCCATGTCACCTCAAATCATTTCTCCATGTCCCTGTGTGACTGTTGCTTAACACCAGCTCACCTGTGGGTGAGCAGTGGTGATCAGTCCTCAACCTACCTCCATCTACAAATGTTCCAGTTTCACAAATATGCCATATTTACGTGAATGCAAGACGAGGTTTTTTCCTTAAATTTGGCACTTAACTATGTGAGGTCATCTTAAATTCATGTACGAAGCGCTGAACCAGACCGTGCCAAAATGGACCATGCAGAGCCAAACCAAGCCCCACTGCCAAATCACCATGTATAAACAAAAGACAGAACAGAGCACAACTTATGTTAACTCACACAATCTTCTTTTTGGAACTTTATCCATAATTTTATTTTTTAAAGAAGCTTTTCCATTTTCAGGCAAAGAAGCACCTAACCTGGTGGACCCTTACATCAAGATATTCTCAGTCACTGCGCACCATACAAGCAGTAATTTGTTAAGATATGCAACTGAGAACAGACCTAGTACAAGGGTAGTAACAGGAAAATGGCTACTGAAAAATTAAAAATTAACTACAAGACCCAAAAAGAAAACCTGGACGAATCTACAAATTAAAAACCACACAAAGAGCCATCAACTCTAACTGATCAGACCACAGCCACAACAAAATAATCCAGAATACATATATTTAAAATTCTTAACATCACTAACACCACCTGTCAAGAAAACTGTGAATCTTTATGGGTTCGGGTAATTTATAAACCATGAAATATACATGTATTAGTCAATGTGGATCATAACAGAATGGCAGCACACCTCACCAGAACTGACAGTAGAGGGTTTTAAGAAGCGCTGTATATCCAAAGCAGTAGAGTGTGAAGATTAAGCCACTGACTGTGAAAACACAGACAGTGACATAGATTGGTACAGGATGATACAATCTGACATGCTTTCTGTATTAAATGCATGAAATTAATAGAAACATATTTTTTCTTAGCAGACTTTTATTCTTGGGGGGTCACATTAGATTTGAATACATACATTTTACCTTGATGAACGTGTTTTACTTGGGGGTCGTCTTAGATTAGAGTCATCTTGGACTCGAGTAAATAAAGTACATACTCCCCCTCACACTGCTGCCTGACTGGCCTTCTTCACTTCTCCAGTCAATCACCGCTTACACTGGCCCTGTACATTAACATCTGTTCTAGTATTCTTCTTGAACATTTCAACCATTGAAGACGAGGTCATTATGCTGTCTCGGAATGTCTGGCACCAATCACCCAGTGACATGGTGCCACATTCCAGAAGAAAAGAAATCTGAATTACACCACTGCAAAAGCCGAAAAATTTTCATAGCTCTTTTCAGTGCCCACACTGGCACCCTCACAGCCACAACTCCTGTTCCCCCTTCCATATACCATATTGCATTTCCTTCTCCTCAGTTTACTCTTCTAACTGAAAATGGAGGAAGCAGGCTCTTCTAAAACAGAAATTCTCAAATGCACGGTCTCAACCCAAGCACAGGTCATGAAAACCTCATGATAGTTCAAAAACTTCCACAATAATTGGCTGGGGTGTTGCATATGTGCTGACACTACTTGGATCCCAGCAAAGCAATTCCTACACAGGCCTGGACAGGCTCTAAAGGCTCCAAGAGGTTGAGGTTCCAAGGATTTCTAGACAATCTGCATGTGAAGGTGGCAGGGTTGTCAGCCCTACCCCTTTACACCCCAGGAGATACCCCTGGTACCCATTTATATTAGAGGCTGAGTCAACCCCAGGGCCACAGTGCGCTTGAAAGGATTAAGTCAATGGTCAATGTAATTACAATTTTCAGCTCTGTACAGAATACTTTGAGAACCACTGCTCCAAAACATGGGTAACTATCTACCTACAAACTGCAAAGCACCATATTCCACAAAATATCATCATATTAATGATTCATTTTATACATGGCATGATAAATTTTTCTGGTGTCCCATAAGGAGAGGGTGTTAGACCTTCCTTTTTATATAGTGCACATAAAGTGTTTACAGAAACACAACAGCACTCCCTATGTTCTTTACAACTCTTGACTATCCGGGCACTGCGTGAGTTAACGGCGAGTTCCAATGTTCCAAACACCATGGACTCAAACTTAACATAACTTGGCAGTGTCTGGAAGCAGATCCATTCATGAGGAAAAATGTAAACACACACACACGCGCACATGCATGCATGCACAAACATGTACACATTTTTTAAACACAAGAACAGTCAAATGAATTGTCTTGTCAATCAAACCTGGATTCAATAAAATGGCTTCTGTGTACAGAGCTACTGTCTTTGCATAGTCCCCTTCACCAAAGGCTTCCATTGCTTCCCGCTTCTTCTCATCTGACTTGTCTATATCTTCCTCTGTAACATCTTTGTCACTATCACCCATTGCCTGTGGTTCATCAGAGTCTGGTTCTGAAATAGGCACATCACTCTTATTTGTCAACAATAATTTACATAAAAATATTACCTCATTCTAAAACTACATTCCTATATTATAATTATACGAGGTGTGACAATGTAATTCCTGGAATGGCTGCACAGTGTTGCACATGTGGCAAGTCGGGCAGGATCATGTGACTGCACATGTTTGGACATGTCTCTGCTATTGTCTTAAGTCATACCAAAACAAACCAGCAAGAAGCTGAGAAGCGGTGGTGGAAGTAGCACAAGGGTGTTTGTTGCTTGTTCCGAAAAATGAGTGAACGAAATTTAGAACAATGCATTAACATCAAGTTTTGCGCAAAGTTACGCAACAGTGTAAGTGAATTCTAGACATTTTAAGAGTGGCTTATGGTGATAAAGCATTGAAAAAGTCTAGTGTATTCGAGTGGCATAAAAGATTCAAAGAGGGGCGGGAAAACGTGAAAGACGACGAAAGACACAGACAACCAAAAACTCAACAAAGCTGTGAAAATGTGCAAACAGTGCAGCAATCAGTTGAGTCCGACAGGCGATTAGGTGTCTGGATGATGGCAGAAGAGTTCACCTTAAACAAAGAAACAGTCAGAAAGATTCTGACAGATGATTTGGGGATGAGGAAAATTTCTGCAAAGATAGTTCCAAAAATTTTGAGTGACGAGCAGAAGCAGCGGTGGCTGTCCATGAGTCTCTAGCTAAAACATCAATCACGAAACTGGACCATCCTCCTTATTCACTAGACTTCCCCCCTTGTGACTTTTGGCTATTCTCATAACTAAAAAATGCTTTCAAGGGATGCAGATTGAATCACATTTCTGATATCCAATGTCATGTGGTGAAAGAACTAAAGAACATACCAGATGACCTTTTCCAGGAATGTTTTGAGCAATGGAAGCATCGTCTAACTAAGTATACTGATGCACAAGGGGATTACTTTGAAGGTGACAGTAGCCGCTAGGTTACAGGTAAGCAAAGACAACTTCTATGTGGCCATTCCAGGAATTAAATTGTTGCACCTAGTATGCAAAAACAATAGTGGTAACTTTACATATCTCAGAAAATATTCACTCTAAAAAGCCTTTAACAGTCAATTTAATATGCAAGTATTACTGGTCATTCTATTTAACAATACTATCAGACAAGATACACAGAAATGTTATAGTGTTAGTGAATAACAAATCACAAAAGACATGGCCTAGTTACAGGAACCATCCAAGCATTTGCCCGGAGGTCCTCATGGCAGTGGGTGTCAAGATCATGGTCTCTTGGGATCCAGCCCCATGTACCTGAAAATGGAAACAGCAGGTTCCTCCAAAACATGAGACCATTTACCAAACTACATGGTATCACATCTCAGATGACCATAATCAAGTGCTGAAACTTCAGGTTCCATATAAGGCAGGGAATTTCTTGACTAGTTGAGCAATAGCTTCTCTTTGCTACATGGAGTCAAGCATAATACTAAATAACACAAGCCATCTAACAATACCCGTGCACAGTTTTCTAAACTCAAAAGTGGAAGAAGCTAAATATGATCACAGTGTTTCAAAACAAACCAACAGAGAAACAAAATACATACAGTGACAGCCACAAGTCATGATCAGATACTTCATCATGAATGGAAAACTAACACATGATATTTGTTATGATACTGCTGTGTATGCAGTGTCTGATTAATTAGAGGGGCAAGACATCTAAAAGGAGGTGGAGAGAGGGGTGTCACAACATGTTGTAGCTGGGATCCTGAAGTTTAGCGCAGGATTTTTCCTTCCATCAGTGCACCACTGCAGGTGTGTTTTACTAAAATAACAATGACCTTCCACTATGTTTTAGCATGTTCTGCCATTGCTTATGACAGACACGAGTCCATGCACCATCAAGAAGCATCCGTTATATGTGTGTGGGATCACAAGAAAGAATGACATGGATAAATGGATGAAGAAATACAGAAAAATCTGTCTTACATTTAATATGGTAGCTCCAGCTAAAGATAATTTGTGTACGTTGGAGAAACAACAATTCCTAATTGGTTCCATGTTAGGTGTGAAACAAAGTGGACGACCACTGAAACATGCAGATGTCATGAGTTTAAGTTGGGCAGATGTCATGTCCGTTGGGAGGAATCAGATTTCAGTCTCAAGAAAATCCACGAAGAAATAACCTACACAATTTCAGATTTAAAAAAACACCAATTTCTTCAAGGGAATGAGAAAATTTCTTTAGCCCACATATAAGCATTTTGAGACTTCCACGGAAATACACTGCACTCATCAGGAAACATAATACTGTGATGGAAGGACACAGTTGCGAAGGGATACAATAATGCAAAGCATACACCAATACAATGCACATGCCTGCTACCACATGTCCATGCCACTGTCACTTAAATTCACTGAATAATGTGGGCCTTCCCTCCAGGACTGTGGAGCTGGAGTCAGAGTTGTGGCGTTGGAGCTGGAAGGAATTTTGGGTGGAGTCGGAGTCAGTAAAAATGTACCAACTCAGACCTTGACATAAAATCTTAGATGCTAGCTACAACCACCATTAGCCCTACACTTAAATACAGGTCACAAGTCTAAAAAGTAGCTTCATGAGTCACATGGTGGTGATGAAATGTCCTATGATACCATTTACCATTTTAGTACATTTACCATTATTAATATATATTGAGCTTTTATGAAGAAGTCAGAGTTGGAGATTTAAAAACTGAGGAGTTGGAGGTTTTGTGTACCCAATCCACAGCCCTGCTTCCCTCCTCATCAAATGCTGCACAGAAGTTCCCACACTCAAGAAATCTGACAGTGTTTCTTCCTGGATTTTCTGGGAGTTCAAAGAACAGATTACTCAAAATAAGAGCTAAAATCTGCATATTTCTGTGCCCTTCTGCTTCATTTCTCATCTAATAGAGAACCAGTTAGGTATGTTATCTCCTCCAATTTATCATAAATCAGCCTTAGTCTGAGCTACTTTACTGAAATTCAAGACAAAATTTGCTCTTATTTTGTCATACATTTAGCCATTTCACCATGCAACCCCCATAAAAAATGCCAGAAAAACTAAAACATAATATCATTACTGCTGTAAAACATGCCCACAGTAGCCCACTCATGAAAGGAAAAGTCCCAGGCAAAACTCCAAATTCTGGCTGTGGCACATCACATGACATCCCCCCTCTCCGCTAGTTCCTAGATGTCTTTCCTCCTCGTACGTGATCACTTGTCACATACGTACAATCATCATAACACAACAATTCATTTGTTTTTCATTTATGACAAAACCATCTGACTGCATCAAATGGTCATCCCTGTACATAAATATCTGGCAAAAAAGAAACAAGAACATGTAACTGACACTTTTAATGTTGAAATATTAGAGAATTCAGAGCTTGTTCCCTTCCAAGCAGTCCGTGTTTGAGTTTTAGGGTCATTCTGGAACACTCAAGACTTGTCACCAGTGACAACAATGTTCAGCGAGTCCAGTGCTTTCCTGGTCCATTCGAACAGGTGAGTGGAGATTTTGACTCTTGTGACTCAAATCTTTGATGCTGCTCTTGCAGCAAATCGATTCATTAGTCGTGCTCAGTGTTGCCCCCACCATTAGAATCAACAAATGGCAACCATCGAGCAACAAAATTCAACTTCTTCAGTGTTTTCATTGGTTTTTGGTTGACCACATTTCAGAACATCATTCACACCTCCTGAACCATCCAAAAATCTTTACACCATCCAAATACTCCAGCAACAGATGTTACTTTGTCACTAGAAACATGTGTCAACATATGATAAGTTATGCGCACATTTTTGTTGGATCTGGTTACAAACATGATGGTAATATCCTGCTCTAAATTTTTACCACACTTTCTGGAAAGGGTGATAAGACACATCTTTCAAAAGTGGTATAATACAAACACCATTTCTCCTATTTGAACATACAGACACTTCTGAGAACCAAAAAAGGCCAGGCTCAGTAACTTTAGTATGTTTGATCGTGGAATGGGTATTATTTAAGCTAAATGCACAGTCTTGTTTCACTTTTGCCACATCTCACAAAAACAAAGGTGAATGGTAATTTCATAACATACTTACTACCCTTCTGTGACAGCAACAAAACAAACAAAAAGTGACAAGCTTTATAATACACAGACGACTTGTACGAATTTACAAATTTGGGTTTTATTACAGTCAAACTTAACATCACTATGTAACTTATATAACCCATGTAAACCCAAAACCTGTCACTAAATTTGAAGTTTGTCTGCATTTACTGGGTAGAACAAAAACAAATCTAAAGTACCCAGGGAAAAGGGCCACTTAATTGTAACGTTAGTGGCAAAGAGAAAGTATTACATGGCAAAAACAGAACAAAATGTGGGATTTTATAAGTGCCACAAAACAATTACAGTTAGTGAATACCGTAACTCATTTAACATCCACATAAAATGTTAAGATATTAAGACCACAATTACAGATTGGTATCATGTTGCTGATTCCAGTGGCTGCGCGGTCTAAGGTTTAGGTCTGCAACTGTTTGCTTGCTGGGATTGTGGGTTCAAATCCCGCTGGAGGCATGGATGTCTGTCTCTTGTGAGTGTTGTGTTATACAGGTAGCAGCCTCTGCGACGGGCTGATCACTCGTCCACAGGAGTCCTACCGGCTGTGTGTGTGTCTGTGTGTGATCTAGAAACCTCAACAATGAGGCAGCCTAGGCCTGAGTTGGGCTGTTGCACCACAGGGAAGGAATCATAATATTAGCTTTCAGTTGTGCAGTGGTATAGTCTACATACTTCAAGTTACCTTTTTTTTACGCATAACAAGTGTACAGACACCCATACCAAATTAAGACTATAACTTCCTTCAAATATAGAGACAATCACAATCTCAGAACAAGATATCTGAAGCACAATTTTACCAAAGCAAATTTGTAATGAAAGAAATAAATTAACAGAAGTCACACAGACAAAGACAAAGAGCTATACGAAAAAGTAACAACAATAAAGTGTCTGGGCCAGAAACATTCTTTAGTTACATGTATATGTACAACCCAGCCTGCAGCCCCCACCCACCAGAGCTGTCCGACTAACCAAAACACCTACCAATTATTCCTGAACTATCCAGTTCAATGTCACTCTCTTCACTTTCCACTTCAGGCTCTTGTTTAGCCTCTGGCTCTTTCTCCTTTCCGGCCTCAGGTTTATCCATTTTTGGAGATTCAAAATTTGTCTCAGACACAGTTGCAGGTATTCTACCACCCAGAGATTCAATGTAATTTTTGAAAAATGCAAGTTCTGGATTTTGTAGAATTTTAGGATCACTTCTACAAAAGTCTATGAAGCCTCGAAGCTGAGTGAGATGCGTTGCGCTAAATGGTAATTTCGACATGGTGCACCTACGAGAAACGCAATATGAAATTAATACACTGCTTCAAAACAATAATAATACACACTATCCCAGAGTTCAAGCTCGAATGCAATGAACTATTCAAAATTGTTAATCCAGTGGAAACAAGAACTTTTACATTTCGTATAGTGATTCTGAGCGTACTGTGCCCGATACACCCAAGACCTTGAGCCTAAAAGTGAGGCTATGGCTGCTACAACGTCCTAAGCCATAAACATGATGATTCTCTGCTCTTGTTCATATGTCCACTACAGACTGTTTCTTCAACTGTACGTCCATTATACTTACTAGATATCAGAAAATAACAAAACGTATACGACCCTATACAAAGTTATCTTTCCCAAACACTTCTAACACTGCACAAATCAGACCGCTTCTAACTCTACACCATCCAACTCGCCTATATTTCTCGATCTCTGATCCGTGGTCAAATGCATACTAAACACATGCCAGGACTTTCCGCGGAATACGATATGCGTATCAGGTACACCAACCAAACGTAACAATAAACCACTGGCTCTTATCATGGATTACAGCGTCGTTATTATGAATGTTGTTTTCTCAAATGGTGTATGTTGTTGGTGCTCATGGTAAATGTAGTGATACGAATAAGTGCCTAACCAAGAAATTTTTGGTAAATACTCGCGACAAAGTGCATTATCATATTTATTATTTCGAATAGGTTAATTTTATAATGCACAGCGATTTGTCACCGCATTTACACACAGAAGAATGTAATAAGTTGATAGCTTTGCTTAAAGATTGTCATAAAGAGGTACTAATTTGCAAACATAAATACGTGTCCTGTATGTGTACCTTAATATCTGTGTTGAACAGCAACGAATGTCTTTTCTAGCATTCCTTTGGAAGGTTCCTTGGTTATTGCAATGATGCCGACAGGGAGCTTATAAAGTGTCTGCGAAGAGAGGTGAGAAATCTTCATACTCTAGAATAGGGGGTTGCTGGTTTTGTTGTCATTATCAGACCCCACTTGGACAAAATGATGCCGACAGCAGAAGTCATATCAGTGACATTTTATCTATATATAACTTGCGTGGAGGACACTGATCTGTTTACTTGCGTGTGAAATACGGTTGCTTCCTCCCTGTTCTGACAGTGGATGGTAAATTACCTATGCGGTTGAAAAGGCACAGTTCTGAAAAATTTGCTATATTCAGGACAGGCCTGTCGATATGTGAATGATTTGCTTTTGAATACAGCTGTAATTCTGAGAGACAAATATCTATGCAGCGTCACTTTAAAAATTTACCTTCAAATTAATGTTGTAAATATTATTATTTTTCTATGTTCTTCATGTTTGCATACTTCTGATATGAGCATAGTCGGTCATATAAACACTTGTAATGTTGTTCTTTGTTACTAAACTAATTGGTATTATAAGTGTCTTTGAAATTAAGGAAGAATATCAACTATCAAACTATGGAACTGGAATTGTAGTTCTGTTTTATTTTTGTAGCAAAAAATGTTTAAAACATAAGTGGTTGTTCATGGTACAGGCTATAGAAAAAAGTCTGATAAATGCCAAGTTTTCAGAATCTGCTGCATGGTTAAAAAAGGTCATCTTGCAGTCTTTAACTTCTTCAGTTGTCATGTGTTGTATTTCAGAGAGAACAAAAGAGGAAATTAAATCAGCAGAAGGCTAACTTAATGCAGGAAAAAATCAGATCTTCATGTGCTAAGTAACACATAATCAATATCCAAACATGGCAGACAATGAATACAAGAACACTGTTCCCATTGAAGACAGCATAGAAGAGTTCCATGTTTTCCAGTCTGTGACACAACGGTACTGCACACCAAGATTTTGCATTGATGCAGGAGGAAAAAAGGGGGAAGATCACTGTATTCTTTTTCACTCCAACAGGATATGTTTGGTAACATTAGCATTTTCCCATCCCATACTCAGAGAGAAGAAAGAAATATGCAAAATTGATTTTCAAGTTTCTGCTAATATTGACAGACTAAAGAACAAGGTTTCTGGGAAGGGAAAGCATGGAGCACAGTTTCTGCAGCCAAATTCTCCACTTTGTTACATTGAATGTGTGGACAATTCAAAGTACACAATACAGAGCTGCATAAAAGGAAAACTAGTGGAAATTAATACTGCCTTGATAGAAAATCCAAAATTACTGATTGAAAAGCCTGATTCAGAAGGTTACATAGCTATAGTATTGCCTAGCATTAGCAACAGTAATCAACAACGAGAAGAACTATTAACACTGGAGGAGTACAACGATGTACTAAGGAAACGTGCACTGTAGCTAGGATTCGGTGTGACAAACTGTTAACTTAAAGTTATGATCAATTTCTGTTAGTATAAATAAATAAAAACACATTCGTGCTGATGTATATTTTTCACCTGTCACAAAAGACTAATAATCCTGCCCAAAGTAATAAATCTGTTGCTTGGGTCGTGTATTTCCTTGTATCTGTTGCACTGTTACGCCTTCTTTAAAGTTCACCACATCTGTGAGATGCTAACTGCCTATGTTTCTGGGGAACTGTAAGTTCAATATTACACCTACAGTATAACTCCAATTATCCAGCTTAATTGGGACTGCAAGCCATCTGGATATGCAAAAAATCAAGATAACTGGATTTTTCTTTGAAAATAGGCTACATTGGCAGTTTGAAGTGGAAGCCATGTGAGTCATGTGCAAAACATAACAAAAGCACTGGGGAGGAGGGGGCTGGAATTCTGGCGATGACCGTCAAATTTCACCGCTGACGAGGAACTGGGAATTCGTCTAATTTGGGAACCCCTTTGGCTGTTACTATTTACAGTATGTACCTGCATTTAAACCTTTCAACCATGCCTGATTTGAAGTTCTAGACAACCATAACACTTTACAGTACTGTACTGGATCTGATAACTGGCAATGTCAAGGCAAATTAGTTTTGTAGAGTTCTCAACAAATTTACCTGAAGGGCCAAGCTGATCTGGATAACCAGCCTCCAGATAATTGGAGTTACACTGTACTTTGGCAGATAGATACCAGTGCTTTAGAGGAACTGTCTTACTGCACCTTCGGGGTTGGAGAGTGAATGGACACAGCAGGTTCTTCTGAAATGTTTGTGTCAACTGCAGTACTGAACTATATGGGGCTATAACTCAGAATGGCCTTGGTAGCTGTTTGGATTTCACACCCAACACTCCCTAGCAGCTTATCACTTACTAGGCTGTATTAAAATGTTGTAACAGCAGCAGTATATTCATCTTATCATGTTTCCTAACATATATCTGTAAAGAATACATGATCATAGTTTGTATACATGTAATCAGAGGACATACAAATAGCCACTCATGTAGTTTACAGGAGCCATCTGTTTCTATTTACTGTTATCAGTTAGCAATACATTGCTTAGTAAAAGGATCTAAAATCAGTTTGTGTGGTATATGAGATGCTTTCTGCATGGGAGACCAAAGTATTACAACTCATCAGTAAGCAGAAGATACTGTTCAGTATCAGTCTGTATGCATCTTCTTCCTGAAATATGTGGGATTAGGGGAGTGTCACAAATGTCTGCATGTGTGTGTCTACAGTTTCAACATAGAGGAAACTAACTTGGATGAATTAAATTTTGCACTGGGTTCTAAATTAAAAGTGGTCAGGTAAATTTCATACAAAGCTCAAAACAAACTTCATTACAAAATATGATGAAAAATATGGTAATGTCCTCAGGAAGCCAAGGCTCATAGGGGGCTGCAGCGCTACTGATGGTGGTGGTGGTGGTGGTAATTATTTTGATGGTAAAGTCTGACCATGTACTGTGAACACTTACTCACAATATATCTATATTTGCAGCTTACCATAACA